>PVJS01010958.1:0-46798 GCA_004027185.1 Glis glis
GGGGTGTAGCGCAAAGGTAGAACGCCCCTGCGTTCAATCCCCGGTACCGCAAAAAAAAAAAAAAAAAAAAGAAAAAAAAGAAATTGGGTAAAAGAAGGAGACTTCAGGTAAAAGAGAAAAGACTCCAGGGGAGTCATGGAGGGGATGGGGGTGCAAGGAAACTTGATGAAGGCAACAGTTCGAATAATACTATGTACATATATGAAGTTATCAATACCAATTTCAATGACATGTACAGGGAAGGGAAGGGACATGCACCGAGTGTTGTGTACATGTTTGTTCCTATCACGCTGTACCTTATTATGATGTATAATTACTAGGCACCAATAACATATTAAAGCAGGAAAAATATAGCTGGGCGTGGTGGCGCACACTTGTAATCCCAGTACTTTGGGAGGCAGAGACTGGAGGATCCGGGTTCGCGGCCAGCCTCAGTTGTCTCTATCTCTTTCTCTCCCTGTCTCTCTCTCTCTCCTTAGTGAGGCCCTCTGCAACTTCGTGAGACCCAGTTTCAAAATAAAGTATAAAAATTAGGGCCGGGGGTGTAGCGCGGAAGTAGAACGCCCCTGGGTTCAATCTCCGGTACCGCAAAAAAAAAAAAGGAAAAATATCCTTCAGCTTTGCTCACATATGTGACAAAGTACAATCAATTATTTAGACGAAGAGTAAAGGATGGAAGAAATTTCATGGTACTGTACAGCACATGAAATGATGTCACAGTATAAATAATAATAATATGTCACTCTGAATGAGGATCAGCCTTCGCTCACTTACACCATCTCCCTGTCTAGTGTGGGAGAACGAGAACCTCCAAATTTACTGTGAAGCCCATGGGAATTGACACAAAGTTTGCTTCGTTTCAAAGCACAGGGTCACTGAGTGTTTGATTTAATAAGAATAATAATGTTATTCTTCAAGAAGAAGAAAAACAAAATGATAAAAATAATATTGATTGACCATATATGAATATCATATTTCATTCAGGGTTACAAAATACTGTTTTTAAACTTAGTCTCACACTTCAAAACTTAAAATTTTAATAAGTAAATGCTTTTCTGCCTTTTTTTTTTTTTTGGTCTAGAAGAGCAGCAAATTTCGTACACCAAGAGATACAGTTAGCATCTTACAGCAGAAGCTAAAAAATTGACCTCCTTTCCTTTTTTCCTTTCCCCTTAAAATATCAGACAAATCAATCATACCAATTTCTCTATATATGTGTAAAAAAAAGTTTTTTTCTGTTAACTTTTTTCTTTTTGGCCAAATTATTTTCTCCTACTTTGTCATTAAAGTCAAATGTCTTACCTGGCTCACCACATAGTGTGCTTTGATTGTATTTTGGCTTTGACACTGCCATTTCTGGAATGTGGGGGAGGAGGGAGACAGAGAACTGACTTCTCCAATTGCTGTGTTGTATTCCTACCCAATTTCCTGGGCAGCTGATGAATCTCTGGGAGAAACACCCGAAAGCTTGCTGAAATGGAAAACTTCTACTGATGAAGGAAGAGTTGTTTATCTCTTAGGCTTCCATTTGGATGGGCCTGCCTTAACATTGTTTGAAATGCTGCGTGAGTAGCCCTTTTGTTTACCGTTTACTTTCCTTATTGGCATGTCAACTCCCATTTTCCCTTACTCCATTACCTTTGCTTGAGATGGTCCTGCTAACCCACAAACCTGTTTGGAAAAGGCCTCAGTAAATGTAGAAGGAAATCTGACAGGCTCACTTTTGGAAGACAACAAATCGGTAAGGCTTACTCATGGCTCAGTGCCAGGAGCAGATGTTTTTGGGGTCATTTGAAATGGCCTTTGTTCATTTTTATTGTTGTTTTTGGTGTGTAGTACTGGGGATTGAACCCAGGGACATTCTACCTCTGAGCTACAACCCCAGCCCTACTTTTTATTTTTTGAAGCAGGGCCTCACTGAGTTGGGGAGGGCCTCACTAGGTTGCTGAGGCTAGCCATGAACCTGCGATCCTCCTGTCTCAGCCTCCCAAGTGCTGGGATGACAAGCGTGTGCCACCACGCCCAGCTGTTCATTGTATTGTGATTCAGTGAACCTGTACTACATTGTTTCGCTGCCGTTTCTGTTCTGAAGATGTAGAAGATCTGAAACTTGTCTTGGGATTGGACTCATTCATTGTCCCACAAAACTATTTATATCCCTTCCTCTACCTCTCCCTTTCCCAAGTTAATTCTACCACAGTGTGATGTTTTGGGTTGTACATTTTGTTAAAAAGATTGAAGAATTTATAAGTTGGCTTGGACAAATTTAACTTTATTTTTAATGTGTTGATTTCTTGAAATAAATGCATTAATCCCCCCAAAAAAAAATTTCCTGGTGGATGCAATGTATATTACTAAAATGATAATCTAACTCAAATGCCATGGCAAAAATGCTTACCACTGATGAATACTGTGGATCCCTGAAAAAGAATCTTTTGATATACATATTAAAATGTTGGCTGCACTATTTTAAAGAAACAATAATGTGAAGCTACTAACCCATGAGAAATTGATCTTCAGTACTTTAATGTAATTAGTTTCTAATTCCCTCTCTGGTTTCCCTGGATCTGCTTAAGTTTTGAACCCAATTCAAAGCAATGTTTTAATTATTGCAACATGTAGCTTAATGGGAGTTCTGTAGCATTTCAGCGCAAACACCTAACAAACCCCTTTCACCCCCAACCTTCTGATGTCTGCATTTAATTTTCAACTTTCCGCAACCAGGCACACATTTGCTATAGAGCCATGGAGTAAGATAATCACTGTTACACATTAACATACATCCTGGACCTGCCATTTTGGGTCTCGGGAGAAAGAAATCAAATCTTCCTTCAGAGGCTTTGGAGGTGGCAGCCACTCGCATCCACTGAGGATATTCGATACACTTCCCCAGCACATTGTCCTGCTTTCGTTGCACGTGACACTCTGCTCTGTTGCACTCTATTTGGGAGTAAAAAGATTCAGCACTTAGAGCCTAAGTGTTTTTCAAATAAAGAACCAGACCCTGTGGTTCTGTCAGAGGAATAAGCAATCTTTCAGGTGTTATCCGGGGTGTCATAATTCTTTTGGTCATGAGAGTGTGATAAATTACAGCTTCCTATTAAGTAGTAAGCGGGAGGAGAGCAGAATTAGGTTCTCAGAGTGGATGCACCACAAACTGGCTTGCAAACAGATGAAGATTTAACTCCTTTCACTCCCTTCACCATTGGCCTCTGTTTAGTTCGACTAAATTCAGTCATTTGCGTCCTCACTTCAAAACATTTCGTGAATACAAATTTAGCTGGGTATTGCATTGGAGGTGGTGTACCTAGGGTATCCCAAGGGTGTGCACCCTATCCCAAGGGTGTACCTAGTCATTAGAAATTGACAATTGAGTCTAATAGTCTTTACGAAAGCTGGTAATTTATTATTTTCTGTTTTGTTCTTGGGAAATTCTAAAATAGAACCACCATATTATCCAGCAATTCTACTTCTGAGTATATATCCAAAAGAAATACAATAGATATCTTAAAGATATATCTACACTCACATGTGCACTGAAGCATTACTCTCCATAGCAAGATATATAAACAAAGTATTCTTTAATGGATACATAAATTGTGGTTGACATATATATACATACATATATATACACACATTTATATACATACATATGCTTACATACATATGTATATACACACACATGCACATACACATATATGTATACATATGCATGTGTATCGTGTTCACATCCCACTTGTGCTAGGGCAATGGGGTAGGTTGTAAAGAGATCAAAGAAAGTGCCTGGAGATGGCATGCAAGACACACGGTTTACTGGGAAAAGCTTACAAGACATCAGTGATTGCTCCAAGAAGAGATCAGTGACCACAGGCCAAGCAGACAGCATCCCCATCCCTGCAGTTGCTTCATCTGCAGTGCTTCCTCTCGCTGATGATGTTTCCGCTGAGTGGCAATCACAGTGCTCTCAGCTTTGGTCCAGTCTCCGCTGAGAGCGGGTTTATATGTTGGGCTGTAGAAGTAGTGACGTCATCAGCATCAACTTGCTTAGTTTGCTTATATGACCAGTATCCTAGGGAGCAACTGTCCTGCTGTACATGGAAAAGGCAGTTTTCTACAGACAACATTAACTTACCTTAGCTACCAGAGTGCATGAGAGAAAGCCAGTGTCCTTCAAGATAATATGTATCTAGACATTCCAACAGAGGCATGCCATTGTTCCCTTAATTGAGATAGGGTTTTGGGAGTAGATAGGGAGAATTCAAGGACATGGTGTTTTACTGTCTCCCTTTTATTTAACGATAACACACACACACACACACACACACACACACACACACACATACACACACAATGGAATACTATTCAGCCACTAAAAAAGAAGGCGATTCTGTCATTTGCAACAATATGGGTGAGCCAAGAAAACAACATGCTTAGTGAAATAAGCCAAGTCAAGCACAGAAAGACAAATATATTATTTCATGAATATGTGGAATCTCTGAAGAAGTCAAAGTCATAGTAGAACAATGATGTCCGGGGCGGAAGACACCATGATGTCCAGGGGACAGTGTTCAGGAACTGAGGAGCGGAAGGAAATGAAGACATGTATGTCACAGGGTACACACCTGAGTTATAAGATGAACAGAATTCATTTCCTTACAAACAGCCCGAAGGAGCTTGACAGCATCTATTCTCTAGTCAAGACTCTGTGTGAGGATGCAGCTTGGGAACACTGTGATTTCAGGCGAGTAGAGCACCCAGTGGAAACTTGCTGGGATCCTGACCCAAGAAACCTATGAAATATAAATATAAATATAAATATAAATATATATTGCCATTGTACATATATATGTACAATTTTGAACCTCTAGATTTATAGTACTTTGTAAGGTGGCAATATAAAACTAAGACAAATAAACCCCAAATCCTTAATTTTATTCATGGACTTTGAATATTTACTTACCTAAAATTAACAAATTCAGAACTATTGCTATCTTAGTGTGTTTTCATTCTCGCAGAAAGTGTTCTTTAGTCTAAAATAAAATAAGAAGGTGAAGTAGACTGAATTATTACCTGTTAGTCATTACCTACTTGAAAAAAAGCATTATGTGCACACAAGCTCAATGACCTTTTATTAATAAGCATAAACACTAATTTGATTATTTGTAGAGCTTATCGATCGATTAATAAGCATTTGTAGTAAGTGTCTCAATGTCTAACCTATATTAAGTGTTCTTAGGACTTACATAAAAAAGTAAGCTGAGGTAAATCCACCAAGTGTTATGTACATGTATGTTTGAATCACTTTGAACGTCACTATGATGTGTAATTCCAATGCACCAACCAAAGTATGAAAGTATTTGATGTATTCTTATCAAGATAAATATCCAGTTGCCTACTTTGTTTTTAGTTTAAAGTTCCATCTGTAATGTATTTTGATGCTGAGAATTCCCTAACTTTTACATATCATTTTTAATGTTCAATAACAAAAATGTGTACATGCTGATGCATTTTAGACATAGATGTTAATAACCACAGATGTCATTAAGTTCAAGAAAGCTTGACTAAAAATTTGGGGAGAGACTTAAGCATTTATACTTTGTGACAATGAATGTGTGTTTTTACCCCTGCTTCACCAAAATGAAAATGAGTTTCAGAAAAAGTAATTTTCTCTAAGTCACAAGTCTAATAACTGAAAAAATTAATATATGAGTATAAACAGTCTCATATAAAAATGATCCTTATTTTTCTACACCAGAATAATACCAGTTAAGACTCAAAGCCCTGTATATTACTGCATTATACATATATAATTATGCATATATAATTATATATATCACAAACCTCAATAAAAAATTGCCAAAAACATATATAAGTGATGAATTTTCCAATTAATATAATGAAGAGCTCAAATTATTTTTTGTAAATACACATACATAACTGCAAAAAATGCAAATGTAAACTTTCAAAATACAGTTGTACCAGTGCAGTGATAGCTGGTGACATCCTATCCAAGGTATTTGTGGTTATGTGATGTTTTATTAACAATATCACTCCGAAATGCATAGCTATTTTCATTGTGCAGTTAATTCTGACACATTAAACAATATTTATGAACACCCTTAACCTTTCTCATAGAGTTTTGTTTTTACCAATGTCCACCAGGGGGTGCTGGCACATTGACACTGGAAAGTGGAAGACCTTGGCTGTCCTATCAGGTCAAATAAAATACTAACAATTAAGACCCTTTGAGAGAATTTATCTCTGCAGATAGTGTTTAGAGAATAGAGGTCATTCACATACACTGGCACAGAATTACAGTTGTAAGAGTAAAATTAGATTTGTAAGCAAACTAAATTTGTTTTTCACATTTTAATATGTTTTTAATGAAAGACTTGAATTCCTAAAGAAGATTTGGATAAAACTACATAGACATCAAATACTTTTTATCAAGAGTTATTATTTACCTAGACTTGGTGTATCATTATTCAGCTATTCTTAAGTTTACTATCATATATCACAAAAATAGGTATAGGGTAAATTATCTGTATAAAACATACACATAAATCAATATTGGAGTGCTTGGAAGCTGAATTTTACCATTTGTCAGTAATCAAGGAGATAAAAACATAGAAATTATTTGAAATCAAATAATGTGAGTAAAGTGTGAAAAACCAATGTCATTGACTGCTATTTTAATAATTAATTTAATTAAATAATTTAATTAATATTAATATAATTCATTTCTGACCAAAGAAAATGGTCAACTATTTCCATCATTTTGTTAGAAATTTTAATACAATCTAAAAATGAGTTGATTTTATTGAGGGGAGCACATTTTGATGGTATAAGTTGGACACAAATCTAGGATCTTCAATAGAGATTATCTTTCATCCTCAAAGACGCTTTTACTCATAGAATTCAAATAACTTTACAGTAAAGAAAACCCATATTCTTTCACTTGTGGGTGAAAGCTTTTTGGATGCAACATCTTTTATTGAAATCATTTTTCAGTTTGGTTGGGTCTATCTGGGATACCAAGTGCACTTCAAAAGTGTGTCGTTAGTTTTAAAGGCAATTCTCCCCAACTAAAGAGCAATCTTCTTTGTCACAGGTCTTTGGGTAGTTGTACTCTCTTAAATAGTTGTCTCTCATTGGAAATGTGGGAGGAATGACAGAACCTCTGTAAATATTACTCATCATTAAGTTTGTAAAGGGAGAAATGGAGAGGAGTTTATCCTCATCAACGGGGATATTGTTTTGTCCCATAATACCACCCTCAAATGGGTATGAAAATTGTCTCCAAATGAATTGCATTGAATTTTCCACTCTGAATTTATCATCCACCAACCTAACTGCTCAAGTTTACCTCTAAGTCCAGCACATCCTGCCATTTTGGATCAAAAAGTTTATTAACTCTTTTAAAAAATATAGTATTATTACCTTTATTTATTCACAGTTGTCTCTTTCAAGTTTAAAAAGATCATCATCATGTTGATAATCAAGCATTTAATGGGGTCATTTGCATTCACTCAATTCAGAGCCTCAAAATTTCATAGTCTTTAATCACATCTTTTACTCTTCATTTCTCCAGATGAGTCAGATGAAATATTTAGCCCAAGTATCTATCACATGCAATTCTTTGAGTCTATTGTGCAATTAACCAACAAATATTTAACAGGTGCCTGAATTTCCAGCAACACTATGTCAGGAGATTAGAGTCATAGAAATAAAATAAATACCTTTTGCACCTTCTCCTGTCCCATCTCTTCTCAACTTCAGGGGTTTTAGGTGCGAGCACTTACATCCACTGAGCCACCCATTATCAAGCCTGGTAGTAGATTATGCAGTCTTATCTTCACCTATAAATGAGGTTTAGAAACAGATTTGTTTTATGTTCAGGATATAGAGGACACTAGCAATGGGTTTTAATGCTGCTCTTATTTTTGTTGACCCTCCAATAGCATTTGATAGCATCCACTTTATATTTCACAAAATACATGTATTTTTTGTCTCATGAATTCCAAAAGCCCCAAGTCATTCCTCTTACCTCATGACCTGTTCCTTCATAGCCTCCCTTGCTTTATGTGCTTTACCTCTAAGCAGCAGGAGTCCCCAAGGATTGAGATTATGTGCTTTATCTTCACTGTATATCAATCAATGAATCAACTCCCAAAGAAATTTCTAGAAATGGGTTGCTTCCCATTACTAGACAAGAATCATTACTACCTAAAGACTTACGTAACTAAGTGCCTAATGTGGCCTCATTGATTATGGAGCACACAATATTGTACCCCTTTTTTTTTTGGTACTGGGGATTGAACCCAGGGGCATTCTACCTCTGAGCTACACCTATAGCCCTTTTCATTTTTTTCTTTTTCAGAACTGGGGATGGAACCCAGGGGCATTCTACCTCCAAGCCTCACCCCCAGACCTGTTTTATAATTCTTTATTTTGAAACAGGGTCTCACTAAGTTGCAGAGGGCCTCACTAAGTAGCTGAGGCCGGCTGCGAACCTGCGATCCTCCTGTCTCAGCCTCCCAAGACTGGGATTACAAGCATGAGCCACCATGCTGGGCTATTGTACCCCTTTTGTGTGGGACTATTTATTGGTCATCTCTTTCAAGAAAACTCCTTTTAAAGCTGAGATTATTCCAGGTCTGGCTGGACCTTCGCTTTTTCTTCTCTTTTCTGATTCATACCCTGGTAATAAGGTCGCTGAATAATTTGCAGCCAAATGTACATGTTTGAAAAGTATTATCAGGAATAATTGAAGAACAATAAACTGCAAATATTAAAACTGCACAATTTAATCAAGTTTG
Source organism: Glis glis (assembly GCA_004027185.1). NCBI lineage: Eukaryota > Metazoa > Chordata > Mammalia > Rodentia > Gliridae > Glis > Glis glis. The sequence continues at coordinate 8,820 of PVJS01010958.1, forward strand.
ACATATGTATACAAACATGATACTGTCATTGCTGTCAAGATAATAAACATTTTCATCACCCCATAGAGTTTCCATTTGCCAATGCTCTTAAAAAGATCACAATCTATTAAGAAAGAATGTATGTGTGTCATAATATGAGAGATAGCATCACATGCAATCAGAAATGTTATAGATAAGTGACACAGAAGTTCAGAGGAGGCAGAAATTATTCAGGGCAGAATAACTGGAAATGGCTTCATCATTCCCTATTCCTTGTATTTTCTTTTTTTTTTTTTTTGCGGTACCGGGGATTGAACCCAGGGGCGTTCTACCTCCGCGCTACGCCCCCGGCCCTATTTTTTATACTTTATTTTGAAACCGGGTCTCACAAAGTTGCGTAGGGCCTCACTAAGGAAAGAGAGACAGAGAGAGAGAGTATTCCTTGTATTTTCACACTGTTTTTCTATCTGCATTTCATTCTATTATTGGTATTATTTTTAATTTTCCCCAGATATTGATATAAAATAATCTATGCATTCCAGGTTTGGACCTTTTTTGATTTTGTATAAGGATATAATCTCTTTTACAGCTGCATAATCCTTTTTTGTGCCAAATAATCTTGACCTTTGCATTCCGGATACGGTCAAAGCATGACAAGACTTTAGGAAAGATCTCAGATGCCCCCATTGCAAACTCCAGCTTGTCATGCAAACTCATGTTCCGGTCCCATCATTCCTATATACACACTAGTACAAACTTTTATGACTTTTATTTATATTACTGATGCAAACAATTTAGGCATAAAGATTTTATTTAGGTAGGACGCCTTATGTTGCTAATGACAAATGATTTCTTTTCTCACATAACTTAAAGTTCCAAGGAACAACTGATTTTTGGTGATGTTAAATTTTAAACTCAGATGATGTCATTGGACTGACTCTCTCTCCATCTCTGTCTCTCACTCTCTCCCCAACTCTAAGCCATACTTTCTATGCACTTAGGGTTATCAGATAAAATAAAGAATGTCCACTCAAATTAGAATTTCAAATAAACCATAAATAATATTTTAGTATAAATATGTCCCAAACATGCCTGGAACATGCTGTTTTTGTCATTGCTGTTTTTATTTTTTGGTTGTTTTTTCTTTCCTTGTTTTTGGTTTTGATTTTACTAAGTCTGGTCAACCTACACAGCCATCTCAGGTAGGCTGTCTTCATCAGTCCACTCTTACCAAAATATTTAATCTTAAACCACCATTTAGCCACTAAAAAGATAGCATCTTTTTTCCCTAAATTCTTAGACTAGGTCTTATTGGACCAAATTGAGTAGTAATCCTCAGTTGCTAAGGCCTGAGAGATAAAATACACACATTTGTTAGTTTTTGATCTTGTGCCAGCCTCCACATACAAGGGAGAATATGGCTGCTTCACCAAACCAATTTACTCCAAGCCATTGAGCGGAAAAGAGAAAGAAGGTCCAGAGAGAAAATGTGTATTAGACAAGAAAAAGAACAATAAGACCAGAAGAGACCTTTATAAGATGGCTCTTACCTTTGATACTCTTGATTTATAATTTAAAAAATTCTGCTGTAAATTCAGTTATATTTTAGAGGGATCTGTATTTCATCAGCTACAACTAATTCACTATATCATGTTGTATGATATGAACCAACACCAACATATCGACGTGTGAGCCATGTGGATTAACAGGCACTTCTCCGTGTTTGCTTGGCAAAGTGAATAATTGTGAGTTTTTGTTAAGAAAATAGCTTTTGGGTTAGATACTCCTGGATTCTGATCTCTTTTTCCTCTCTTATGCATCGTAACTCAACTCAAAAAAAACTTTGACTATAATTTGGAATATTAATAGTCAACATCATTGGATTATGCAAATGGCTATATAAAATAATACATGGAATGACCTTAGCATTGCATGCACCATGTTATAAACTTTCAAAAATACAGACTGTATTACTGTCAGCAATGGTCTTAAAACAATCTTCCCAGAAGTGCTCCTGACATACCTAATTTTTTGCTTCAAAGGATTTTTTATATGTTTGCTAGGTTATTATCTGTTGTGTTCAGGGCCATATCTCCCAGTAGGTTTTTAATTCCTTGAGCACATTATTTATTAGTTTTTTTTTTCAATTTCATGTGAACTTATCTTTATGTCTGCTAAATCTATCTTGTACTTCAATAAGTATTGACCCCCTTGAATTCCAAAAACATATTTCTTCTCATATCTTGAGCTACCTATAGTTGATAATTCATCTGATACTTGTGTGTAAATGCACATACAAGCAATATTTTCATGGAATTTTTGACATCACATTTAAATTGCATTTCCTGATACATTTTGTCCATAATACCAATTTTTACTTTCCTTCACCAAAGCATACATGCCACTTATCTCCTATGGCTGAGATCCTGGAATATCTTCCTATTTATTTGTCAAAATTTAATATTTTTCCAGCCAGGAAAATACAATTTGAGTTGAAAATTTAGAAAATTTAGAGCACATCTCCTTTTATAGATAAATTACAAAATGTTATATGAGGCAAAGTGGAGCATTAATTCCTGGAGAATTAATCATATGCTACAGAAGATAATATATAAGCATCCCCCCCCACTCACACAGGAATTAAATGAAGGGAGAAAAGATATTTCTGTACTTACATTTTACCCCATATCAAATTTAAATCAATAATAGATAAGCAAAGATATATCAATAAATCAGTAGATAAATAGATTTTACATGTAAGTCACCTAGTGTCCTTGAAAATACATTTAAGAAAAAGTCTTAACCTCATGTTGAAAATCTTCATAGGAAACCTTCATAGTGTTGGGTTGGCATTCAATCTTATTATTATTGTGAAATTCCTCTTTCTGAAACTCCTAGTAAATATCTGTATTGGCAAGAAGTATACATCTCTCAGAACTTCAAGGCTTTAGAAATTGAAAAATAGGTTTTCCTCATAAAAAATGCTGAGGAACCTCTGGAAAAAAGTCTAAAGTGCAATGCTACAGAAAATACAAGATATCAAATCTGAAATCCTGTGTTTAGAACTTCGTTTGAATGCTTGCTGCTTAACCTTGGATACATCATCTGCTTGCTCAGATGAGAAGTTAGCAATAAGGTGGATTCATTCCATTTCATCCCTACTGCTCATACTCCAACTTGCGTAAGTGATATTTTTCTCTGAATCTTGTTTCCTGTGTGCATAAAAATACTAACAAAAACTTAAATTCAGAACTATTATGACAAAGAAACACATTTTTATAAAGCTTTATACATAATGACTCTCAGTGTGCCTTCTATTGATTTGTTCCTTTATTTGTTCAGTTTCTTTGTCAACATCATTGGGATTTTAGTGAAAGCAGTTTATTATTTAATCTTCAGAGGTTTATTGATGAGATAATGAATATCAAAAGAGTTGTCCAAATCCAAATGCCTGTTTTACCATATAATACTAGCAACCACTACTATTAGTACTGCAACTAATGTAATAGAAATGGGGTAGAGTTGGAAAAAATGTTTAACTAGTAATAAGGAAATCTGGCTTCTAAGAATACTTAGCTATTAAGTTATCTAATATGGGGGAATGACATTATACGAGGAAATCTACTCATGTCTGGCACTTGGTTTGTTCATTATTATGTTCTATAAACAAAGCCAGATTTATAATACTACATGGCATTAAATGCTTTTAAAATCTAACATACTATAATTATGAGTAAGGCCCTGAATAGACAGTAACATGAGTAATAAGTGACAACTGTCACTGGGCAGGGTTCATCGTGATATTTTCTAATCATAACTCCCAAGGCAGAGTGTGGTGCAGTCTCTGTTGGATCGGTACCAGCTATCTTCCTTTGGCACAAATTACCTTTCAAAACTGGAAAAACCAGGACCAAACAAAAAGCTACTGGAAACTCTTACCAGGCCAGTTGAGTTTTTCTTTCTGTAAACCTCATTTTGACATTCTTTTTTCCTGGTGTTTTGTTTTGTTTTGATTTTGAAACTTTAAGGTTTAAAATTTGACTCTATGAAGGAAAAACATGTTATTGGTTGCTATACAAGTTGTCGGTTTGGTAATCTGATGTAAATTGCTCAATGCTAATTTCCTATTGCCTTCCTATTATGTTGAAACTGTTCTTGGATAGTACATTATAGTCGAGGCAATGCAGTCGCAATGCCTTAACAGTTACCAGGAATGCAAGGTAATGCCATCTTGAGAGAGCATCTCTAAAAGAGTCTTTGTCAGCACTTGCACTAAAAAACCAAATTTTTAGTCATTTATAACATCAGCAAACAGGACTTCAGAGGAAGAAATACCATCTGTTGTTATTAAGAGTGACATTGCCCAAGGTTAGGCAGGCATGCAAAAATCCTTTCATCTTCATTATTTCTTTGCTTCTCTGTTTTCTTTTCTTTTTTTTTTTTTGCAGTACCAGGGATTGAACCCAGAGGCGTTCTACCTCCGCACTACACCCCCGTCCCTATTTTTTATACTTTATTTTGAAACCGGGTCTCACGAAGTTGCAGAGGGCCTCACTAAGTAGAGAGAGAGAGAGAGAGAGAGAGCTGAGGCTGGCCGCGAACCCGGATCCTCTGGTCTCCGCCTCCCAAAATACTGGGATTACAAGCATGCGCCACCATGCCCGGCTCTACTTCTCTGTTTTCTAAGAATCATCTAGTTCAGTTGGTGCAAAATATGCAAAGATCAATTTGAATTACATCTGAACCCTGATGTAAAAGCTGTGAGCCAACTGAGGCAAGCACTGGGTTATCAACTCTTGTTCTCTTTCATCTATGGCTTGATAACATCATGTATATACGCACTAATTTATTATTGTAATTCTTAAACCTGTAAAAATTTTATCTATCCTGAGAACAACTCATAGAAGTAGAAACTCTCCGTTCATGTTTTGTAAAAAGAAAGAAGACAGCAATTTAGGAACAAATTCAAAGAAACTGAATTCTGAATGTAGAAGAAACATTCATCTTAGCACATAAGAAAGTCAGGGAGTAGAATGAGGTATCAGCTATTATGCAGTCGGATCAATATAGTAAGAAAGAAAGAAACCATGAAATAATAAAGTTCGAATATTATGCCATCTGAAGCTATCATGGTATAACCTTAGAAGACTGAGCTACCCAGAAAAAAAAAAGTAGCTGAATCAATTCCATTGGATAAAAACATAAACAACTATTTTGCATCACCATCATCTTTAGTGGTATCCCATGCATGTATTTCAAGACAACTTTCAAAATTTACTAATTTGCACAGTTTTCTTCCACATTGGGGAAGTTACTATGATGATCTCTGTAACTACAATACACACATATTTCAATGACTTTAAAACATTTTCTCAGTTGAAAATCTAGAGGGGTAAGCTGTATCTGAGGCACCAAAGTATAGGTTCATGGCACCATGTGCCTTCCTTTCTTCCTTCTATCTTTTTAATTTTCATTTCCTTCATTCAGGGTCCTGACCTCCACAATTATTGCTCCCTCCAAGCATTTCATTGTCTTTTTATGTGATGATCTCTCAGCCATGTCGGTAGTAGCTAGTAATAACAACTAACACCAAGGTTAAAGGTTCTTCTAATTCCTGTCCAAATAAACCAAAGGTGACTTCCTTTTAAAAACCAAAGGTGACTTCCTTTCTGAGAATCCTAGCATACAATTTAGCATAATGACTGCTTCATAGTAATAATAACATAGTTGTCTGAGTCCTTACGATTTAAAAAGTGCTCTTATACATATACTATCATCTGATCTTTGCCACAACCCATGGAAAATGTCAAAATAAAAGGGACTTGATGAAGTCATGCCATTAGGATGTTTGACAAGTTTTAAGTATAAACTCAATATTTAGGAAATAGCCTTTTTAAATTCAATAGTTATTTGACCAAAGGACACTAGACTCATCATGTGGCAACCACTATCTTCCCTATCCTGTGAAATTTTCTTTATTCATGAAACATTTGTCCTTTAATTATAGCAAGTGTTTCCATTGGAGGAAGGAAGTATGAAGACTCATCCTAAACTAATAAAAAATTACCCCAGAGCTGGGCTCAGTGGTAAATGCCTGCAGAGTCAGTACTTAAGAGGCCGAGGCAGGAGGATCGCAGGAGAGGTCAGTATGTGGAAATTTAGTGAGACCCTGCTTCCAAACAAAACAAAACAAAACTTACCCCAAATAAAAATCTAAGATATGTATTTAATCAGAGACCCACAGTGTAAGAATATCTTATTATAATACAATTGTGTTTAAGAACAATTTGACCCCATGTTTCTGAAATAAGTGTATTGGAAAATTCTCTATATAATAAATAGTTTTAGCTGAGCATGGTGGCGCATGCCTATAATCCCAGTACTTGAAAGACTGAAACAGGAGGATTAGAGATTCAAGGACAGCCTCAGCAACAATAGCTCAAAGGTAGAAGTTCAATCCCTAGTACCACACAAAAAATAGTGTTTTTACAAATATATCATTTTGCTATGTTACCATTGATAATTTCATCATTAACACATCATATTTTCTTTTAACACCAGTAAGATGTAAACTGGACTTAAATATGGACCAATCTCAATACTTCTGATGGTGGAATATGTAAAAATTCCAAAATATGTCAAGTATCTTTTTTAATAGATATATATTTATATGGTTAAAAATTAAGTTTAGCATTTCTTATCAGTTTCCTCCCTCTTTATCAATTCTTCCCTTAGAAGACAACTGTCATTTCTTTTTTTATAACCTATAGATTTTTATTTATGTCTATATATGAAAATATGAAATCACATCCTGCTATCTCCCATGTCACACATAAACAGAGACATAATTTCATATTAGTAGAGAAGCCTTCTTCTTTATAGTTGAAAATATTATATAGATGTACCAAATTCTATTTAATTTTTTCCATATGTGATAGTTAATCTAGGTTGTCAACTTGACCTGATCATGACACACCCAAGATTATGTGATTTTGGGTGTGTAACAGCAGATTAAACAGAAAGCCCTGCCCTGAATGTAGGCAGCAGGATTCTCATAGGTGCGGACTTAGATAAAGAGGGAGAAGCCGCGTAGAGTGCGTGTGACTCTTTCCGAGGAAAACGCATCTGCTCTCGCCTGAGATCCTCGGCCGCCGGCTTCGCCTTTCTCTGAAGAGCCTCTTGATCTTCTCGGCCTCCAGCCCTTGGAACTGAAACTTCACCATCGTTTCTCCGAAGAGCTTCCTGATCTTCATGTCCTGGACTGGGATTGAATTAGTGGTTGCTCTGATCCTAAGACTTCAGCTCTTAGACTGTTCGACCAGCTACTGGTTCCTCTGACTCTCCACGTGCAGTCAGAACCTGGGACTACATTGTTTCAAACTGTAAGCCCATCTGATAAATCCCCTTTTTTTCAAATATACTCATTCTGTGTATTCTGTTAATCTAGAGAACCCTGTCCAATACACCATATTAATCGATACTTTAAACTATGTTTTGTTCTTACAAACAAGTTTTCGATGACAGCCCTATAAAAACATATTCCATGTGGGTTATTAAATTTGCTTGACAAATTCTCATAAGAAGAGTGGCCTAGGTCAAAAGTTTATATGCATTTGTAAATGTAATAGTTATTGATAAAGTTTACCATGTGAAAGCTGGACAAATTAATGTCCCCCATAATAATACCAAAGAATACTTATTTCCTCATAATTTCAATAACAACACAGATTATTAATCTTCAGGATTTTTGCAGTTCTGATGAGCAGAAAATATTCTCAATGTTGTTTTAATTCACTCTTTTTTAAAAAGGAAGCTGGGTATAGAGATGTATTCCTATAATCCCAGTACTTGGGAGACTGAGACAGGAGGATTTCAGGTTTGAGGATAGCCTAATTAACCAAAAGAGGCCCTCTGAAATTTAGTGGGACCCTGTTTCAAAAAGTAAGGCTGGGGGGGGGCCTCAGTAGAATGTCCCTCTATTTAATCCCCAGGACACACACACACACACACACACACACACACACACACACACACAAATGGCGAATGACATTTGATTATAGTTAAAAGTTACTTGTGTTCACATTCCTTTGAAATCTCTTTAAGATTTTTTAAACATACCAGTTGAGTAGTCCTTTTTATCAACTTCCTAAAACTTTAGATATTTGGGAGTTTTTTAAATGAATTTTAAATGTTATTGTGCTCTTTTTTTTTCTTTTTTTCCCTTATGGATAAGTTGATTTATTTTTCTTGCAGATGGATTTTAATTTTATGTAAATAAATTGGTCCATGGTATCTTTATGATTCTAAGTATTGAGAAACTGTCTTTCCACATACAAAGGTTGTAAATTTATTTGTATACATTTTGTTCTGAAGATTTCAGCGTTTCATTTATATTTTTTAAATATTTGTTCTCTTTGGAAATTAATACTATATATTGTGAGGTGTGAATTTAACTTCACTTTTTTTACATGGATACCAAATAGTTTCAGCATCAAATATCAATGAGTCCTTCCTTTAATCAGTGACTTCATATTTCCCTTTTTACCCCTCATGGCTCAATATAATTTACCTTTATAGTTTCTTATTTTGAATTTGCCTGTTATGTGCAAAATTTAAACTTTCAAAAATGAGCATTTTGTCATAAAGTTGACATCCTTTATAATTTTTAATTTATGCAATTGATAAAAATTGTATGTATTTATGAGGTACGGATGATATTTTGATACATATATACATTGTCAAATGGCTCAATGAAGCTAACTAGTATATTTATTACCTCATCTATTTCTCATTGCTTTTGAAGTGAGAACACAAAAGCTTCTCTGGATAATTTTCAAGTATACAATACATTGTTATTCACTATAGTTACCATATTGTACAATAAGTCTTGTGAATTTACTCCTTCCAACTTAAGTTTTTTATCATTTGATTAACATTTTCCAAATCCTCCTCACATCCCCCAATCTCCTGGCACCCACCATTTTAATCTCTACTTCTATTATATTGAAATTTTTAGTTTCCTCATATAAGTGAGATCATGCAATATTTATGTTTCTGTGCATAATATAATACTCATTTAACATAATTTCTGACAGTTTATTCCATATTTTATAAGTGATAAAAATTTCTTATATTTTAAGGCATAATAGTATTCCAATATGTGCATACAACACATATTTTTTATCCACTCATCCATCAAAAGACATTTAGCTTAATTCTGTATCTTGGCTATTCTGAATAATGCTGTAATAAACATGAGAGTAGAGACATCTCTTTGACATACTGATTTTGTTTCCTTTGTATATATGTCCTAAAGTGGAATTTCTGGATCATATGGTAGTTCTGTTTTTACTTTCTTTAGGAACCTCCACAGTGTTTTCTACAATGGCTATATTGATTTACATTTTCACCAACAATGTGCAAGGTACTCTTATTATCCTTTACTTTAATATCTTTAAAAAAGTTTTTTTTTCATTATTCAAACATTTTAATTATAATACTTTCAAATACTATATCAGTGAAATAGTTAATGGATTAAAATGATAATGCTTCAGAGAATTACAATACAAAACAATAAAATGTCAAAATGAAAGAAAATGGCAGACAATATGTTTTATTTATTTGCAGTACTTAGAATCAAATCCAGGGCCTCACACATTATAGAAAAGTACTCTACCACTGAGCCACATTCCCAGCCCTATATTTTATAATCTTAACATAAATATGCCATCATTAGAGTTCCCTGAATATTCATTAATTTGATTATTTTAGAAAAGTTTTATATTTACTTAATTATTGGGAAGAAAGTGGAGAAAGTTTCCATATATCTTATAACCAGTTTCCACTATTATTCACAGCTTACATTATTACAAAATATTTGTCACAAGTAATGAAATGGTATTGATTCATTATAACTACAAAAGTCTTTTATTCATATTTCTTTGCTCTTTTCTAATATCCTATTTTTATCCAGTGTCCCATCTCATATTTATTAGTCCCTGTTTACTATATTTACTAGTCATAGATCCTTAAGTTACGCTTATTGATGTCCTTTTCTTATACTTATCTTGGTGTTTGGGGTGGGTGGGATGTTGTGTTTTCTTTGGTACTGGGGATAAAACCCAGGGGCATTCTACCTCCCAGTTACACCTCTAGCCCAAGTTTTATTTTTTAAAAAGTGTCCTGATAAGTTGCTGAGGCTGGCCTCAAACCTGTGATCCTTCTGTCTCAGCCTCCCAAGTACTGGGATTACTGGTGTGTTCCACCACACCCGGCTCATACTTACCTTGTTTTGATGATCTTGACAGTTTTAAGAAACACTTTTCAGAGATTGTGTGAAGAATTTCTATGTTTGGATTATTATTATTATTATTGTGTTGTTGTTTGTTTCATGAGTAGAACTATATTTTGGGAAGGAAACTACAGAGAAAGCTTAATTCTCATCTCACAATATCTACAGTACATATTATCAATATAATCATTACTGTTCATTGTAAACTTGATCACTTGCTTTGAGATGGCTTTTAGTTTTATCCCTTTAAAGCTTATCTTTCTATTTTTCCTTTAATACTGTCATCGTTGAGAAACAAGCACCATGTGTAGCACAAGTTTAAGGAATGAGGAACTATGCTCCCTATGGGAAACAGATTTATCAAATAGAAAACAGTGCTTAAAAACAATTCACTTTGTTCTTTGACTTTCAGACCCCATCCATTTCCAAAGGCACTATAAGCACCTTATTCTGATTCATTTCAATAAAATTGTTTCATGCATTTTGTCACTTCTCTGTTTCATCAATAAAAATCAAATGCTGTCATAGAGTGGAGATGATTCCTTGTCATACTGATTTTATTTCCTTTGTATATCTACCTTCTAGTCTTCTAGATCTTTCTCCTAGAAAGATTCATAATGTATGTAATTATATATTTATATTTATAATTTACCTATATATAAATATGTATTATAAATATAGCTATATGAATAATATATGTATAAATATATTTATACTTTTAATATATTTAATTTGTATATCTATATATATATAAGAGTTTTAGGCTTAAATGTATGTTTTTCTTATGTTGAAACTTAACCTCCAAGAAGATGGTATTAAGAGGTGGAGTCATGAGGAGATAATTAGACCAGGAGGACTTCACCCTCATTAGTGCCCTTATAAAAGATTTTGAGGCAATGCAGCATTTCTTCATTCTTGTTTTTTGCTCATTGGCCTTCCATCATGTGAAAGCCCATGTTGCCATGTGAAGAGGCAACAATGAGGCACCATCTTAGAAGCAAAAAACAAGTCCTTGCCTAAATCTGCTGGTCCCTTGACCTTGTTTTTTAATCATTACAGTGCTGTGATTTGAATGTGCCCCCAATCACAACTTAGGTGCTGCTAATGTGATCATATTATAAGGTTAAGTCCTTTAAGAAGTTATTAAGGCACGAGGACTCTTCCCATGTGAATGGAACTAAGGTCCTTATAAAAGAATTTTCACAAAACAGTCATACTGCCTTTCTGCCTTCCACCATGTGAGACTACCATGTTCTTCCCCTCCAGAGGATGCTCAGCCCTTATCAGACCATTGAACCTGTCAGAGCCTTGATTGTGGACTTCTTAGCATCCAGGGCTGTGAGAAAATGATTTTGTTTTTTAAAAATTACAAAGTCTTATATACTTTTTATAGCAGCACAAATGGACTAAGACATAGAGTGTGCAGTGTTTCAGACTTTTATTTCTCTTAGGAATATGCATTCCAGAACTATCTATATTCTCTTATGGTTTGATGCTCATTTATTATTGTAAATCATATTGCATTATATGTCCATACCACAGCTAGCTTGTCAAGTCATCTATTGAAAGACTTGTTCATTGCTTCCAAATTTGGGGGAAAAATCAATAAAGCTGCTATAAGCATTCATGTGCAGATTTTTTTTTGTAGAAATATATTTTCAAACCTGTTGGGTAAATACCAAGGAGCAAAACAGCTGGATCATGTGGTAAGGTTTCGTTTCAACTTAAAAGAAACTGCTAATATGTCTGTCAATGTGGCTCTACCATTTTTAATTCCCAACAAGAATGAATAAGTGTTCTTTTTGCTTCACCTCCTTATCAACATATTTGCATTCTACGCGTGCCAGGGAGCCATGAAACTCTTTTCTGAAACAATCCAGTTTTAATATGTATCTGAAGTAGTGAGCATTCAAATAGTTTTTAAGATTTAGTATTTATTAGAGTGGTTGAATTGGTTGAGTTTATAGATAAATAATTTTGAGATTTCAATTCAGGTACATGAAATAAGACTTAAAATCAAGAATATCACAATTTTCTAACTAAATAATTGGGAAACTAGGTAAAATGCAATATCCAGTTGGTATATAAAGTGAGTCCCATTTATTTGAAACACATTTATTTGAAACACGCTAGCATAATCCAATATATCTACTTCCAAAGTTACCAAGATAACAGACATTTGTTAATATTTATAAAACTTCTATTGGTCTTATCTATATAGTTATCACTCAGTATCCATGGAAGGAATTGGTTCCAGGACCCTCTATGTGTACTAAAATTTATGGATGCTCTAGTCCCTTATGTAAAGGGCCAGAATATTTCATATAACATATACAAATTCTCCAATAGACTTTAAATCATTACAAGATTACTTATAATAATGAATCAATGTGAATTCTACATAGATGGTTTTTATTCTTCATTGTTTAGGAAAAATGACAACAAAAAATGTATGTATTCAGTGCAGACACGATTGTTTTTCAATTATTTTTAGTGTCCATTGGTTGAATCCATGGAGACAGAATCTATGAATATGAAGAGCCAATTGTATTTTTTTCCTTTTCCCATTTAATAATGAGAGTTCCTTGGTGTTAGCATTTCCCAACCTTTTTCTCTATTATCTACTGGAAGTATGTTGGGAAAAACCATTTCTGCTGACCTAACAATTACATTTTATATTAAACATGTTATGCCTATGTATTATTACAGTAGAGAGAATTTTGAGACAAATTTTTTCTTTTAGGTTTGTACTATAATTCATAGTTTATTATGTCTGGATTTGTTGATCTAATAAGCTATAGGTTATGTGGTTTTGATAAATAATTCACTTCAGCAATTACTCATTCAGTACATGGTATCTGCTAGACACGGTTCTAAGGTTTGGGAACATAGGAATGAACAAAACAAATAAAGCCAGAGCCCTCCATAGTGAACACTAGTTCTGTGTCCAACATGATGCTGCCATACTCCAGCTGTGAGGAGCTGCAGGTGCTGTTGGCTCACAGATGCATTGGGGTATGACTCTCTGGGATTGCTCTTGGTCACAGCAACTGCTCTGCCCAGGGTTACCATCCCTTCCTCCAACTCCCACTGCACCTCATGAGAAGTGACCACCTCGATAGGCCATTTCAGCTCCAGAGCCTCATAGAGGACCTATTACATCTCAGTTACAACTACATTCTACATCAGCTTCTCCCTGTGCCCACCCCTTCTTCCTACCTTCCTCAGTGGTGTAGGTCTGAAATCCCTGTCTACTAAATAGCTAAGTCACTCTTCATTGCAGAATCTCTTTCTAAAGTTACTATTCTAATACTTTCTCCATGTCACTTATGTTCTATTGGAGGAAAAAGATGATAAAAAGGCATGTTAAAAATAATTAAGCTTTTCCATGAATAAGTTAAATATGGACACGCAGGCATTCTTACTTATGTGCATGTGTGTTCTGTGTGTGCATATTTTAGATGCTGAATCATATGTTAATAAAAATCCTAAATTTCTATTATAAGCAAAGTCTTTATGGCTTGTTTGGTGTTCTGACCTAAGCAGATGTTACACACGCAAATAAAATTAGAAGACTCAAATGAGGAAAATGGGAGATTGTAGGATTCTGGTTTGGAACTGTCTAATGATAGCAATAAACTTTGAGTAATAAAAATATCCTGCCAATAGGGGAGGCCCACAGCAGTACTCTAATAAAAGTAGTGATAACATAATTTATGCTAGCACAAAACTACTGGCTATGAAGGTCTTCATCTATGGGGATTCGTATTTCCTTGATGGCGTTAAACTTTGATAGTAGCTACTAGCAACATGTGTATCCTGGCTATCCTCTGCATATCAGCTCCTTCTCCTGCCAACTTCCCACACATGACAAAGTTCCCACATAGGGGGCAGACCATACACATAGCAAAGCCCTTTTATATTACATCTAAAAAGATACCAGTGAGAAATGTATCTATAAGTAAATACAGCCTGGTATCTGCTTGGTTTTGGCTGTGTTTTTTATTTTTAATTTATTTTATTTTTATTTTTTGTGGTACTGGGGATGGAATCCAGGGGCATTCTACCTCTGAGCTATACCCACAGTCTGATCTTATTCTTTTATTTTGAAACAGGGTCTCACTAAGTTGCAGAGGGCCCCACTAAGTTGCTGAGGCTGACCATGAACCTGTGATCCTCCTGTCTCAGCCTCCCAAATACTGGGATTACAAGCGTGCCCCACCATGCCTGGCTTAGCTGTGTTTTTTAAACAGTTTCATCTATCAAATAAATTGGAGATCAGTGAGCACACAATAGTGTTTATGAGGTTTTAAAAGCAAGATGGCTCCTAAAAAGAGTGTGGTGGTGCAGGCCCATAATCCCAGAATTTGGGTACACTTGAGGGTACCTCAGTGGTATAGAGTGCTCCTGGGTTCTATCCCCAGTATCACAATAAATAAATTAATTAATCAATTAAAATATAAACTAGATGGTTCCTACACAAACACATCAAGTCCTTCCTTTACTGACAACTTAAGTGGGTACCATTACAAAGGCTGGTTAAACACCTATTAATCATTATTCATTCCCCAATCGTTTCTGTTCTGTGGAATATTTGGATAAACTTAATATTTATAGAGTACTATTTTAAAAACTACTTTAAGCGCATTATCTTAAAAAGAAGAAAACACACACACACATGCACACACACACACACACACACACACACACACACACCACTCAGGGCTTCATTAATTTAAATTCGATGCCTAAGGGAATGGCCTGGCTAGAATTTACTATTTTTTCTTTTAATATTAGAAAAATATTAGCAAGGAAAGTGGTAATTTGAGAATCTTTTCAGTTGGTCTATTTATATGCTTCATGAGAAAGGTCAATGTTAAGCACACAATGAACCATAATCAAAGATGTGATAATTACATATTACATATTTTCATTACAATAATTCCTAAAGATCATTGCTTTATAATGCCAATTTTGAGTTACAATTTCTTTTATAATATAATGAAAATGCCTAATACATGTCTTACAGTATTCATACATGTTAACAAATCATATTGATCTGCTCCCCAGTTAATAAAATGTGTTAGACCTTCTTTCATTATGCCTTCATTAATAGTGTTGCTGTTATGTGTTAACTGTGCTCTGAAATATCTATGCTAATAATACAAGTGCTTATAAATTTCTATTCATTTTTTCAGGTCATATTGAGAATCCAACTGGTTATAGACTTATTTTACCAAGTTATATGAAGCCTATCATTTACTTGGTCCAATAATTCCATGTACTTTGCTGATACTTACCCAGCCAAAAGAAGTACTTATAGTGACCTTCTTTAAGAAAACGTGATAGAAAATAATATACATGTTTATAATATTTTAAAATTCTTAGAAGCCAGGCGTGGTGGCGCATGCTTGTAATCCCAGTACTTTGGGAGGCGGAGACTGGAGGATTCAGGTTCACAGCCAGCCTCAGCTCTCTCTCTCTCTCTCTCCCTGTCTCTCTCTCTCTCTCTCTCTACATAGTGAGGCCCTCTGCAGCTTCGTGAGACCCGGTTTCAAAATAAAGTATAAAAAATAGGGCCAGGGGTGTAGTGTGGAGGTAGAACGCCCCTGGGTTCAATCCCCGGTGCAGCAATAAATAAATAAATAAATAAAATAAAATAAGACTAGAAAATCAGTAATATACTTGAAGAAATCTTTCCTTAATGGATACTCAATTTACCACCCAAACAACAACTTCACATATCTCTACCCTCAGTAGCTCTAAACTGAGCAGGATAAAGTCCTATTGAATTTCTCCAGATTTCCACTCTCTTGGAGCCTACTTAGAAACAGAAAGGTCCATCTGCAGTTGTATGACTGTAGAAACAACATTTCTTTGAGGAATATAATCCTGCCTCTTGGTGGGACTTCAGTGGAGATTCATTAAGTATGGAATTAACAAAAGTACATTAGCAAAAGGAATTCTCTTATATTCAAATAGAAAAGCTCAATGAACTTCTACCCAGGGATGGTTTTTAAAGAGGAGATTTAGAGAAGTACATGTTTAAATATTCAGAAAATTGCTTTGTAAATTTATTTTTTTAATATCTGAAGCTTCTTTTACACATCTGAAAACCAGTTATACTTGCTAATCCAGAACAATATTAGTTGATGTCACTTTAAAAAATGTAATATATATTTTCCATAGTACTCATCGTGATCATTATGAACAGAGAAATCATTCCAGGCTATAGTGGACATCTCTCCAAGAGATCACATTAGCTCTTAACTGGATGGTTTCACTTTATTTCTCAGATCTCCTCTGACAGATATTTTTCTATTCTCTATTACACATATTCATTACCATCTTTCAAGTCCACCAGTGAATCTACTTCTTCCTACCTTCTAAATCCAATTTCCTGCTTAAAACCTGCAGTAGCTTGCAGGGACCAGCTTTCCATCTATCAATTGTGTGTGTGCGTATCACGCATATATGTATACTGCACATATACATATGCACGTATCAATTTTGAGTAACAGCAAACCATTGATGTTTTCTTTTTATATTTATTTTTAAAAGCTTAAGTTTATAAAGTATAAATATAGTATGTTTTATATTTATAATTCATAAAACATATTATTCATGAAATAAATTTGATGAGACAAAATAGTATAAAATGTATAAACAAGTCAAAAAGCAATAAAAACACATTCATTATAGTATAAATGTTAAACACACATAATTGTTTGGAGAGGAAGCATTTAGCCACTATTGGCTCTGCCACTTTGGCTTCCTTTATTCCCACCAGCTGTCCCTTCTCACCCTCCTCTATGGCCTGGTCCACCGGGGGTCCTGAAGTATCCCTTGTCCCTGATAGGATTATTCAGAAGCATTGCTTCTTGGCAGTTCCTCTGCCTGACACATTTAATTTTCCTTCCCACAAACTTGAGAGAGATTGTAATTAATTTTTTTTCAATAGAGATATCTACCTGCTTCAGAGTCCTCCTACAAGATCAAAACAAAATAGGACTTCTTTTTTTCTTGTCAAGAAGGAAGATAAGAGGTCATGTAGCAGTTGGAGCTAGGGCAGAGCAATAGTGGAAAGAGGGCTTCTGTTTCAGGACAAGTGAAGGGAACACATATGGCAAAATAACCAGATCCATACAGAATGATTTAAGCAACCTTTCAATAACCAAAATAAACTTATTGCATAAAGGAAAATACTGGTATCCTAGAGCATCAGAATATCCAATCCTGGTGGTAGAATTTTATTGAAAGCATATAACTGAAAGTATCAAAAATTATTAAACTTATTTCTAAATTAATCAAAAGACTTGATTAGATCCACAGGTACTTTCCTGTGAGCAAATCATTGAACTTTCTGCTTAAGACCTTTTAAATCATCTCCAGTTCTCAACTGTACTTCAGTATCTGAATGTATCAGATAATGGATGAAATAAGTAAAATATGACTATTATACAACATACAGGAAAACATTCATGTAAGAGTGTTTTATATTCTTTCTGAGTATATGGGGCCATCAACTGTGAAATAGCATTTGTGCTTTAAATTTTAAGTGGTTCTGAATTATTACCAATCATTTAACATTTGTGGAAAGGAGCTAAGATGGATATGGCTTCGATTTTGAGAGCAGTTCAAAAGCTTCCTGGCAATGTGGTTTTCTTTGCCTACTGTTCACCTCCATTTCTTTCTTCACCTAAGCATCCCTAGTCTCCCAGAACTGATTATGCAGCCAGTGCTAAAATTATTGAATATCTTATTCAAAAATTTGGCAAAGCCATTTAACCTCCCTAAGGCTGAATGTCTATAGCCAAACCTGCAATATTTCAGAATGTTGGCTCATTTTCAATCCTCTAATGGTCCACAAATTCTCTATGAATCACAGCTAGATAATTTTCCATTTTCTAATTGGTCACTTGGGCTCAGAAGTAGCTGATACCATTGCTCTTAGAGCTTGGGAAGAAGAACTCAGATGGATCTCCATAGTATGCTCTCATTGCTTCAGGAAAAATGCTTCTATACACTTTCTTTTATTTTTAAAATTTGCATAGGGAGAGAAAAGTTGATAAATCATAATACTATAGCTTGACAATTATTGAAGAGTAAATACATATGTATAAATATCACCCCAAATGAGAAATAGAACGTTTCCATCTTAATGAAAGATTGCCTCAGGCCCAACCCAAAGGTTATCCCCCAAAATATATATCACTATTATTTTGATAACCACCAATTAGTTTTATCCATTTTCATTTTTACAGGACAGGAAAGAAACAATAAGTATATCCTATGTTCAGCTTTGATTAAAATAATTCTATCTCTTGCACACTACTGTATGTGTTGCTTTAATTTCATAGTACTATTAATAAGTGGAAAGAAAATACCACAAATTATATTTTGCATTCTATCCTTGATGAGATTTGCATTATTTCTATTTGGGGTTATCATGACTTATGCTACTCTGCATATTTTTGTATGTATCCATTGGTTTGATATTGTGGTTTGGATCTTATTGTCCCCTAAAGGCTCATGTGTTGAAGGCCTGGTCCCCAGCTGGTGATGCTAATGGGAGGCAGTGGAAATTTTAGGAAGTGGGGCTTGTTCAGAAATAGTAGAATACTGAGGGTATGTCTTTGAAAATGACCTTGTGACCCCTGCCCTTTCCTCACTCTCTCTCTGCTTCCTGGCCTCCATGTGGTGAATAGCTTTGCTCCACCACGTGCTGGCTGCCATGATGTGCCTCATCACAGCCCAGAAACAACAGAGCCAAGGGACCATGGATGGAAACTTCTTAAACTGTGACCCAACATAAATCCTTCCTCTTTTACATTGTTTATCACATATTTTGCCACAGTGATGAAAATCTGACTAACACATTCATTTAATTAGCACTTATGTTGAATATATACATAGAAGTGTTCCTAGGTCATTTGGTATGCATATATTGAACTTTAGAAAATGATACAAAAAACAATTTATTAAAATTGTTGTACCGATTGGAATTCTCACTGACATTATGTATTCCAATTGCACCATATCCTCATTAACATTTGGTATTTTCAAGTATTTTATTTGCTATTAGGTACTTTAGGGGGAGATATAGTAAATTATATATTTAGAGTTTGAAATGTTAGAGAAACTTTAAATTTCAGATATAAGCAAGAATAATCATGCTGTATTATCCCTTGAAAATGCTTCTGAGTTTAACTTGTATGTGTGTGTGTGTGTGTGTGTGTGTGTGTGTGTGTGGTACTGGGGATTGAACCCAGGGACATTTTATCTCTGATCTACACCCCCAGCCCTATTTTATTTTCATTTTGAAATAGGGTCTCACTAGGTCGATGAGAGCCTCACTAGTTGCTGAAGCTGTCCTTGAACCTATGATCCTCTTGTTTCAGCCTCCCAAGTACTGGAATTATAAGCATGCACCGCCACACCAGGCTTGAGTTTAACTTTTTAATTACTTGTTAAGATTGTATGGAAAAGATTGGACTGTGACATATTTTAACTAGGTATTTTGTTATCAAGGTATTCCAGACATTACAAACTAAGTTGGGAATTGTTTCCACACTCTTTATGCTCTAAAATATTTTGTGCAATAATTATGTTATTCTTTTCTTAAATATTAAGAAGAATTTACTAATTAATTCTCATAGGTCTGCATTATATTATGAAAATGTTGAGATATAAGGGGGAAAACAAAACAAAGTTTGACCTTGTGAACTAAGCAGTAAGTAAAGTTGTGAATGCAAAGGGAACAGTCTTTCAGGAAATTAAAAGTGCTAATCTAGTGAACACAGAATGGTAAGAAAGCAAACGAGCCTTATTACTGATATGGGAAATGCTTTCATTGGCTGAACAAAGGATTAAACCAGAGATTACATTCCCTTAAGCCAAAACATAGTCTAGAGCATGGGCCTAACCCTATTCAATGCTATGAAGGCTGAGAGAGGTGGGGAAGATGCAGAAGAAAATATCAAAGCTGCAAGAAGTTGGGTCATGAGGTTTAAGCAAAGAAGGTGTCTCAATAATATACCAGTGAAAGGTGAACTAGCATGGGCTGATACGAAGGTACAACAAGTTATGCAGAAGGTCACTGACGAAAGTTATTATAGTTAGATGTAGAATGTCCCCTGACAGAGTTCATGTATTGATGCTCGGAGTTGATGTAATTAAGTCATGAGGCTGTAATTTCATCAGTGGGTATCAGGTGGTAACCCAGGCAGGTGGGGTGTGACTGGAAGAGGTGGATCACTGGGGATGTACCCTTGGACACTGTGCCTGTGGCTTTCTCTCTTGCTTCTGGTCTCCCTGATGTGAGAGAAGAGGACTTGCAGGCTCTCTCTCTCTTTCTCTCTCTCTCTCTCTCTCTCTTTTTCTCTCTTTGCCTCTTGCCACAATGCCCCAAGCTCCGTTGATGTAACTAGCCTAGCATGGACTGGACCCCTGAAATCTCCATAACTATGAGCAAATAAATTTTCCTTCCTCTAGGTTGGGTGATGGTCAAATGTTTTGGGTTAGAACAGTGAGAATGCTAACTGAAACAAAGTTGGTTACACCAGGTATTCCATGTATATGAAACTATCTCCTACAGAAATATGAAGCCATCTAGGACCTTCATAGCTAGAGAGGAAAAAGACTGCATGACAGCACATCTATTTACAGCATGTTTTACTGAACAGTTTAAGCCAGATGCTCAGAAAAAAAATCATGGCTTTCAAAATGTTACTGCTTATTAACATATTTAATCACTCAGGAGCTCTGATGGAGATCTACAATGAGATAAATATTATTTTCATGCTTGATAACACAACATCCATTTTGCAACCCATGGATCAAGTAGTAACTTTGAGGTTTTTTTTTGTTTCATAATCTGAGAAGTACATTCCATAAGGCTATAGCTACCATAGTGATTTTTCTGCTGGATCTGGGCAAAGTAAATGGAAAAACTTCTGGTAAGGATATATCAATGTAAATGCCAATAAGAACATGTGTGACTTATGGTGAGAGGTCAAAACATCAGTGTTAATAGAAGTTTGGATGAAGCTGATTCAAGACTTCATAGATGATTTTTAAGGGATCAAGACTTTAGTGGAGGAAATAATAGCAGACATGGTAGAAATAGCAGCAGAACTAGAATTAGAAGCAGAGCTTGAAGATATGAATGGATTTCTGCAATCTCATGACAAAACTTCAATGCATGAACAGCGGCTTCTTAGGGATGAGCAATGGAAGTTGTTTCTTGAGATAAAATCCACTCCTGGCAAAGATGCATGAACATCACTGAAACATCAACAAAGGATTCAGAATATACTGTAAATTTAATTGATAAATCTGGAGTAAGGTTTGAGAGGACTGACTCCAATTTGAAAGCAGTAAATGCTATAAGTCATCATCACATGCTATATAGAAGTCTTTCATGAAAGGGAGTGTCAATGCATAGGCAAAATTCATTATCTTATTTGAAGACATTGCCACCACTATCCCTATCTTTAGCAACCACCACCGCTGTCAGTCAGAATCCACTACATTGAGGCAAAATTCTCCATTAGCAAAAAGGGACACATCTTATTGAAGTCTCAGCTCATCATTAGCTTTTTTAGCAACAAAGTATTTTTTAATTAAAGCATGTGCAGTGTTATTAGACATAGTACTATTGCACACTTGATCGATAACAAAACAATATGTTCATGTGATACATTTTATTGTGAAATTCACTTTCTTGGGGTGGTCTGGAACTTAACCTACTATATTTCTGAGGTATGCCTGTAGTAACGCAGCTATACATGCATTCTTTGGATGGTACTGCAAAGCCTGTCTTTTTCAGATTTAACTTTCAATCCTGTGTTGTAGGGAAAATTGAATTTTAATTCTTTTTTTTCTTTTAATTGGGTCAGGTAATTATTGTCTTTAATTTGTTGTTATTTCTATCGAAAATCTAGTCATTAGTTTTAGTATTGTTCTTTTGAACATATTGGTCTTGCTTCTTATATTATTTCTTCTTTGACTTTTCATCATATTGATATAATATGCCTGAGTGTGGTTGTATTGTGAATATTCTGCTTTTTGTTAGTAGATTTTTGAGAATCTGTGGTTTCATATCTTTCATTAATTTTGAAATGATTTCTCCAAATAGTTTTCAAATATTTCTATTCTCTCATTGTATTCGTCAGGGTTCACTAGACTAAAAGAATTCACAGAATGAGTATATGGAAAAAGGGATATATCAGATGAGTTTTACAGTTCGAAGCAATGTAGTCCCGAGTTCCGACTGCATGTGGAGAGTCAGAGGAACCAGTAGCCGGTAGAGTGGTCTAAGAGCTGGAGTCTTAGGATCGGAGCAACCACTAATTCAGTCCCAGTCCAAGATGTGAAGATCAGGAAGCTCTTCGGAGAAACAGTGGTGAAGTTTCAGTTCGAAGGGCTGGAGGCTGACGATCTCAGACGAGAGCAGAAGATCAAGAAACTCTTCAGAGAAATGGCGAAGTTCCAGTTCTATGAGCTGGAGGCTGACGATCTCAGAGGAGAGCAGATGCGTTTTCTTCGGAAAGAGTCATGCATCCCTCTATGCGGCTTTCTCCTTCTTTTATCTAAGTCCTGCACCTATCAGAACCCTGCTGCCTACATTTAGGGCAGGACTTTCTGTTTAATCTGCTGTTACATAAACCAATTGTCTCATTGACACACCCAAAGTCACATGATCTTGGGTGTGTCATGATCCGGTCAAGTTGACAAATTAGATTAACTATCACACTCATTCTTTCTTCTCTACTAATATTTTAAACCCATAGATGTTAGAGCATTAGACCCTGTCTTACATGGTTCTGTAAGCTCTTTTCTATACTTCCATATTTTTTCCTCCATCAGTTTGGATATGAGTTTTTATCTAGTTGGCTTCCTGTTAAACTAATTCTCTCTTTTGTTGTTTATAATTTTCTGTTTTGCACATTCAGATTATAAATGTTATCTAATATATCCTTCAGTCTTAATTTTATAATTTAATATATTTTATATAGATGTCAGTATCCCATAAAACCATTTATATTGTGTGCTATTTTCTTGAATGTTTTTACATAATTAATTAATGTTCATGACTGATAATAACCTATTTTTACTGTCATAATTTGGTTTGTTTTTATTCTTTATTTTTATTTTTATTCTTTTGCCCATCATTACTTTTTAAATTTTAGACTGAGCATATGAAACATTGTGGAAGTTGTAGACATTGCATACATTCCACCTGTAGAGAGGATTTTTTTTTCCAGAATTCTATGTATAATTGAGACAATTCCAGTCTGGGTAAGGCCTGTTCTACTTCTGGTTTTCTTTTACTTTAGGAATTTAACTTTCAGGAATATAAAAAAAACCAGGGGTCTTTAACTGAGTTCTTCTCCTTAATGAGCTCTACATTTCTATTTTTTTCCCTGAAGCTGTCAAAAGTTTATGATTATATTTTAATTCATTGCTTGCTTTTGTCTTGGTTTTAAGAAGAAAAGCACTGGGAAAGAGAAATAAATATCATTTATATCTCTATGGTATTGTGCCCCTTCCAGGCCTGTCTCTATGGATGTGTTCTGAGGCTGTCAAGGAGCTATATTCAACCCCATTTTATCCAGGGATTAGACTTATTTTTTGTGAGATTATAATTATACTGAAAACATACATTATAGCCAGATATAAAAATGTTCCTGTTTTTGCATTTTGTGTTAACACCTTTTAATAATTTTACTTACTTGCATTACTGTACTGAACTAATATGGGAAAAGAAGAGGAAAAAGGAAAGAAAAGTATCATAGATTAAATATTTGTAGAACATCTACTATATAGTGAGTATTACATTCAAAAGTACTTAAACCCCAGAACTACTCCACGTAAGCATAAACATACACAAAATAGACTTTTCTCATGGTTAACCTGTTCTTCCTGATAGAGACAAAAGGATCAACAGATAAAGACATCCTGAACACATTTTATATTATCTTAATAAGAAGAAAAAATAAAAAAGAAAGAGGAAAAGAAAAAGAAGAAGCAGAAGTCAGGAAAGAAAACGGCAATGCTGACATTAGGGTCCTGGTAACTACTTCTTATATGGCAATAAAATTTATTTAATCTTGGCCCTGTGGACCACAGGTGTCTTGTGTTTATTAAACATTTGTTTGCTGAATGAATGAAATCATGGTAGGACTGCTAAATTTCCATATGGACTTGATTCCAAAGAGGAAAGGGTAGCAATTTCAGATACATGATTATCATGTGAAAGTATCGGTTCTAAAGTATCACATTTATTGCTTTGCAAGCCAATAGTCATTAGGAACCTGGATGTCAAGTTTTACCAAGAATAAACTGAGCTTGCTTTTGTAATGACATTAATTCCATGCATATCTCCAGCAATCCCTGCTGACTCTGTGAACGGGGAGTATAGACATTATGTGCTTCATTCCTTAGCGGGGCACTCCTTAGTGTACCTCTATGGCCAGTGCATCTTAGTGCTACAAATGAGGCTTTCTGTGGCACACTAGGAAAACCAGGGAGAATATGAAATAAATGGACCCAAACTGTGGCTGCACAGTGTTAGAAGAGAAGCAAGTCTGTCGGAGAAACCGAACAGAAATCATCCCACTATGAAAAGTGGAGAAGAGCATCCAGCCAAGCGCTGATCTGGTCATATTCCTTGGCAGGCTGCCTCGGATCTCCTGACAGTGGCTACTGTCACATGCAAACATGAGTGTTTACTTGATCGCTGAGACAGCACTGGGGCTTGGTGCCCTGCCTCTTGCAGGTCTAGGGAGAATTAGCTTCACTGAAACCTCTGAGTGAGTTTTCAATTGCAGACTTCATTTCTTGTGCTTGTTCTGACATTTCTAAATAGCTCTCACCAACGTTTGGCTGAATGCTGGCCATCACGATACACTCAGAAGTGCCTCGCTGAGGAAAAAAGCACATAACTGTATTCACAGTTCACAGAGTCCTCAAGGATTGTTGTAGACGTATATGTGAATTAATGTCATTATAAAAACTACTTCAGTTTTTTCTTGTTAAACTTGATATTCAGGTTCCTAATGACTATCGGCTTACAAAGTAATGATGAATATGCTCCTTTAGAACAGATGCCTTCACAGGACAATCCTGTGCCTGAAATTGCTACTCTTTCCTCTTTAAAATCAAGTTCTTATGAAAATTTAAGGAGTCTTATTGTTCCTTCCTTCCTTCCTTCCTTCCTTCCTTCCTTCCTTCCTTTCATCCTTCCTTCCTTCCTTCCTTTTTCCTTCATCTTTCTTTTTATACTGGAGTTTGAACAACACAAAGACATTCTTTTTTTTTCAACAAGCCCAGCATTTATTCATTTTTAACATGCTTTTATTGGTGCATTGGAGTCTCACATCACAATGAATATCTATTTTTACATGCACACAGTTCTTAGTGTCCTCCCCACCTCCCCCCACCCATATGAAGTACCGAGAATGATGTTGGTATATTCTCACATGTACACATTGCTTATGATAGCAATTCCACTGATTCACTTCTTTCTTGCCCTTCCCTTTCCCTTGTACCACTGAGGGTTCTCCATTATCAAGCAGAGTCCCTCCTATGTCCACACTACTCCCTAGGTTGTGCATATTAATGAAAACATATGTCCCTTCTTTTTTTGTGATTGGCTGATCTCACCTAACATAATGTTCTCCAGATCCTTCCATTTTCTTGCAAAATATGTTATTTTGTTCTTCTTTATTGCTGAATAGAATTCCATTGTGTGCATTTCCCACAATTTTGTAATCCACTCATCTGCTGATGGATACCTAAGTTGGTTCCATAATTTGGCCACTGTGAATTGTGCTGCTATGAACATGGGTATGCATATATTACTGTACTTTTCTAGTTTCAATCCTTTTGGTATGATACCTAGTAGTGGTATAGCCGGATCATATAGTGGATCTATTCCCAGTTTTCTGAGGAATCTCCACACTGATCTCCATAGTGGTTGAACTAGTTCACAATCCCACCAACAGTGTAGAAGAGTCCCGATTTGTTGTTGTTTGACTTCTTAATGATTGCCATTTTAATTGGGGTCAGATGAAATCTCAGAGTGGTTTTGATTTGCATCTCCCTGATTGCTAATGATGTTGAACATTTTTTCCTGTATCTATTGGCCATCTGTATCTCCTCTTTCATGAAGTGTCTATTTCAGCTGCCCACTTCTTGATCGGATTATTTGTTTTTTTAGTGTAAAGTCTGTTAAGTTCTTTGTATATCCTAGATATTAGACCCCTGTCAGAGGGATAGCTTGCAAAGATCTTCTTCCATTCTGTAGGCTTTCTCTTTAGGCTCTTGATGGTTTCCTTTGATGAGCAGAAGCTTTGTAGTTTAATGCTATCCCACTTATTAATTCTTGTTTTAATTTCCTGGGCTTTAGAGGTCTTGTTGAGGAAGTTTCTTCCTGTGCCTATATGTTGGAATGTTGAACCTATACCTTCTTCTAATAATTTCACAGACTCTGGTCTAACTTCCAGGTCTTTGATCCATCTCGAGTTGACTCTTGTGCAGGGTGAGAGGTAAAGATTTAGTTCCATTTTTCTACAGGTAGATAACCAGTTTTCCCAGTACCATTTGTTGAAAAGACTGTCCTTTCTCCAACGTATGTGTTTGGCACCTTTATCAAAAATCAATTGACTATAAGTTTGTGAACTTGTTTCTGTATCTTCTATTCTGTTCCACTGGTCTATGTGTCTGTTTTTGTGCCAATACCATGCTGATTTTATTACTATAGCTCTGTAGTAAAATTCGAAGTCAGGAATTGTGATGCCTACTGCATGGTTCTTATTGCTGAGAATTGCTTTGGCTATTCTGGGTCTTTTGTTTCTCCATATAAAATTAATGTCTGTTTTTTCTAGATCTGTGAAAAATGATGTTGGTATTTTGATAGGGATTGCATTGACTCTGTAGATCATTTTTGGCAGGATGGCCATTTTGATAATATTTATTCTGCCTATCTAAGACAAGGTAGATATTTCCATCTTCTAAGATCTTCTTCAATTTCTTTCTTCAGTGTTCTATAGTTTTCATTGTAGAGGTCTTTTACCTCTTTGGTTAAGTTTATTCCTAGGTATTTGATTGGTTTTGAAGTAATTGTGAATGGAATTGTTTTCTGGATTTCTTTCTCAGTGGATTCATGGTTGGCATATATGAAAGCTACTGATTTTTTTGGTTGATATTGTATCCTGTTACTTTGCTGAATTTGTTAATCAGCTCTAGTAGATTTTTGCTTGAGTTCTCTGAGTCCTTTGATATAGGCTCATATCATCTGCAAATAATTTTAATTCTTATTTTCCTATTTGAATTCCTTTGATATTCTTCTCTTGTCTTATTGCTCTGACAAGAGTTTCAAGGACTGTATTGAAAAGGAGTGGTGATAGTGGGCATCCTTGTCTTGTTCCTGTTTTTAAGAGGAATTCCAGCAATTTTCCCCCATTCAATATGATGTTGGCTTTTGGGTTTATATATTGACTTCATGATGTTGAGGTATGTTCCTTCTATTCTGATTTTCTGTAGAGTTCTTAACATGAATGGGTGTTGGATTTTGTCCAATGCTTTTTCCGCATCTATTGAAATGATCACGTGATTCTTGTTTTTAGTTCAATTTATATGGTGAATAACGTGTATAGTTTTGCATATGTTGAACCAGCCTTGCTTTCCTGGGATGAAACCAACTTGGTCATGGTATACGATTTTCTCAATATGGTTTTGAATGTGCTTGGCTAGCATTTTATTTAGAATTTTTGCATCTATGTTCATTAATGATATTGGTCTTTAATTCTCTTTTCTTGTGGTATCTTTATTAGCTTTGATATTAATGTGATGTTGGCCTCATAAAAGGAATTTGGAAGAATTCCATCTCTTTCAATTTCACGGAATAGTTTGTGAAGTATTGGTTTTAGTTCTTCTGTAAAGGTTTTGTAGAATTTGGCTGGAAAATCTTTTTGACCTGGGCTTTTCTTTGATAGAAGACTTTTTATTGTTGTTTCTATTTCTGTGCTTTCTATTGCTTGATTCAGGTTTTCTATATCCTCTTAGTTCAATTTAGGTAGGTTGTATGTGTCTAAAAATCTTTCAATTTCTTCCATGTTTTCCATTTTATTTGAATATAAGTTTTCAAAGTAGTTTCTTATGATCTTCTGGATTCTCCACTATCTGTGGTGATGTCCCCTTTTTCATTTCTGATTTTGGTAATTTGGGTTGATTCTCTCTTTCTTTTGGTTAGGTTAGCTAGTGGTTTGTCAATCTTCTCAAAGAACCAGCTTCTTGTTTTGTTGATTCTTTATATTTTTTTATTCTCTATTTCATTAATTTCTGCTCTGATTTTACTTATTGCATGCCTCCTACTAGCTTCGGGATTCAACTGTTCCTGTTTTTCAAGATCCTTGCAGTGTGGCATTAGGTTATTTATTTGGATGTCTTCTGTTCTTATGTGGGCACTCAGTGCTATAAATTTTCCTCTTAACACTGCCTTCAAAGTGTCCCATAGATTTTGGTACATCATGTCTGTATTTTTGTTTAATTCCAGGAAATTTTTATTTCTCCCCATATTTCCTTTCTGATCCATTCCGTGTTCAGAAGTGTCTCATTTAGTCTCAGTGTACTTATGTGATTACTTTTGGTCTTCCTGTTGTTAATTTCCAGTTTCATTCTGTTGTGATCTGAGAATATGAAGGAAATTATGTCACATCTTTTGAATTTGCTGGTGCTTGCGTTGTGACCCAGTATGTGGTCTATTTTGGAATATGTTCTGTGGGCAGCTGAGAAAAATGTGTATTCAGATGTTGCTGGTTAAAATAATCTGTATGTGTCTATTAGATCCATTTGATCTATGGTTTTCTTTAGGTCTGAACAATCTTTATTCATCTTTTGTCTGGAGGATCAATCTAGTGGCGTGAGTGGTGTGTTGAAGTCTCCCAATATTATTATGTTTGGGTCTATTTAGGACCTGATGTCCCGAAGAGTTTATGAATGTGGATGCGCCCACATTTGGGGTGTAAATGTTTAGTATTATTATATCTTCTTGGATTTTTCCTTTTATTAGTAAGATGTGACCTGCTTTGTCTCTTCTGATGTGTTTTACTTAAAGTCAGTTTTGTCAGATATAAGCATTGCTACCCCTGCTTGTTTTCGATCTCCATTTGCATAGTATATCTTTTTCCATCCTTTTACCTTTAGTGTATGAGTATCTTTGACTACAAGGTGAGTTTCTTGTAAGCAGCATATAGTTGAGTTATGCTTTTTAATCGACATTGTCAGTCTATGCCTTTTAATTGGGGGATTGAGTCCTTTGACATCCAATGTTATTATTGAGATATGATTATTATTTCCTATCATTTTGAGTTCTATTTTATGTTTGATGTAGCGACAAATCTTGTTTAGTTGCCTACCTGGTGGAGTTCACCTCTCCTGTGGGTCTGAAATTTGCTTGTTTTTCCTTCTTTGTGATTTATTTCTTCTAGGATTTTCTCCAGTGTTGGCTTGGTACTCATGAATTCTTTAACTGTTTGTTAACATTTTTATTTATCCATCAATTTTAAATGATAGGTTTGGTTGGAAGTTGTTTTCTCTTAGGGTCAGGAGTACTTCATACCAATCCCTCCTGGCATTCCTGACTTGGGTTGAGAAGTCTGGGGTGATTTTTATTGTTTTGCCCCTGTATGTCACCTGTTCTTTTGCTCTTGCTGCTTTTAGGATTCTTTCTTTGGCCACTATGTTAGACATTTTTATTATTACATGGCATGGGGAGGTTGTTTTTTGGTCCTGTCTTGACGGTGTTCTATATGTCTCCTGTATGTGAATGTCCAAATCCTTTTCTGTTTGGAAAATTGTCTGAAATTATTTCTTTGAAGAGGTTTATTATACCCTTGGTCTGTGCTTCTAATGCTTCTTCAATGCCTTTTATCCTTAGATTAGGACGTCTTGTATTGTGCTGTATTTCTTGGATGGCCAGGATGTGTTGTAATATCTCCTGTATATCATTGACTGTGTTTTCAGTTTTGAATGAACTGTCTTCCAAGAGTGATACCCTGTTTTCCATATGGTCGGTCCTACTTGAGTTGGTTTCTATTGCAGTCTTTAATTTGTTTATTGACTCCTTCATTTCGTTCAATGTTTCTTTCTGATTCTTTCTTAGAGCCTCAACTTCCTCCTTCATCTCCTCTACACTTTCTTTGAGGCCTTTCATCATTCTGAAGATCAAAATTCTGAATTCTCCGTCTTGCATTTCCTGCAGGTCAGAGTCAGTAATCTCACTTGATGCATTGTGAGTGTTTCTTCTTTCCTCGCTGGTCTTCATTATCGTATTTTCGGTGTTTTC
Organism: Glis glis; assembly: GCA_004027185.1. Classification (NCBI taxonomy): domain Eukaryota; kingdom Metazoa; phylum Chordata; class Mammalia; order Rodentia; family Gliridae; genus Glis; species Glis glis. The sequence goes on from PVJS01010958.1 coordinate 39,443, forward strand.
AATTTTGTGTTTCTGTTGCCTCTGCATCATCTTCCTTTCTATGTATAATATCTCTTGATGGTCCCTGTAGTCCCAATTTGGTCAGTACACTGCAGGCTGTGGTTCCATCCTGTCTGGTTGACCAGGCTGCGGTGTGTGTGTGTGGGGGGCACACAGGTTCTGGAGCTCGGGTGTTGGCACATGAGGCCACTTTGAGGCCCAGTTTTGGATTTGGGCTCAGAGGCATGGGTTACAGTGCCAGAAGATGCCAGGTCTCCAAGGCACAGGTGCTGAGAGGTACCCATGCCCCAAGGGATGCACACGTGCTCTGGGTCTCGGGAGGCATTGCTGGAGGTTGCCTAGGCTCTGATGCCCAGCGCTGTGTATCTCGCGTGGGCTGAAGAGGGGTGGAGACTCCGGGTATCATGTGGCAGTACCTGATGATACACGGGCACTGAGAAACGGTGCAGAGGGTCACACGCAGGCCCCAGTGAGGTGAGTGGGCTCCTGGATCTTGGGTAGTGGCACCTGAGCGTGCCCTGGCTCTGAGGTGGGACAGAGGGTGGTATGGGTCTCAGTTGGTGGCGCTGGAGGGTATCTAGGCTCTGAAGTGTGGCACAGAGGCTCCCGCGCAGGTGAGAGAGGTGCAGGCTCTGGGTCTCAGGTAGCAGTAAAGAGGTGTCTGAGGTGGGGCGTGGAGGGCTGCCCATGTCTCAGGTGGCAGCATTGTAGTCCAGGGCGGGCGTGGCAGCATTGTAGTCCTGTCCGGGTGGCGCAGGAGGGTGCTGGAGTCCGAGGTTGTGGAGGGCTGCCCGGGTCATGCGGGAAGGTACAGAGGTTGGAGTTGGGGTGCGGTTGGCTGCCCGGGTCCCACGGGATGGCGCGACTGGCTGAGGAGGGGTGCTTGGGGCCGCCAGGGTCGTGTGAGATGGTGCTGCTGGCCGACGCGGGCATGCAGGAAGGTGTGGCCTGCCGAGTCTGGGCACAGGGGCCGCCGGGGTCGCACAGGAGGGCGCCGGAGTTGGAGACAGGGTGTGGAAGGACACCCAGGTTTTGGCTGTCGTGGGGGTCCAATGCACTTATGTTGGAGATCGTGCGGGTTCGTAGCGCAGTGAGGGGGAGGTTTGCGGCTCTGGCAGGAGCCCGTACTAGGGCAGCCTTTGTAGGGTATTCACGATCTGCTGCTGGGATGGCCCCTCCATTCACAGAGCTCTGCTCCAATTCTTCACGCCGATTTGCTGGGGGACGCTATTAGCCCCGGCTGTAGAGTCTGGGGAAAGATGGCTCCTTACAGATCCTGCCAGTATGGGATTGCAGTTTTCTTTGGGATTCTGTAGCTGGTAGACTCTGTGTCTTTGTAGTCATACTCGAGTCACTGGATATGGGTTTTGGTTCTTCTATGGCTGTGCGATGTTGTTCAGTTCTGAGCCCCTGAGGCGATTTTGAGATGATTTGAGACAGGCTCATTCTGGGGCTCCTATTCCATCCTCATCTTGGATCCTCCCCAAGCCCAGCATTTCACCCAAAGACATTCTACCTCTGAGCTACACCTGCAGCTCCTTTTAGTATTTTCTCTTATTTTAAAACAGTGTCTCTTTAAGTTGCTGAGAGTCTCCCTAAGTTTTTTTTTGTTTTGTTTTTGCACTGAGGATTGAACCCATATCTGAGCTCCACCCCCAGCCCTATTTTTTATTCTTTATTTTGAAACAGGATCTCATTAAGTCGTGGAGGGCCTCACTAAGTACCTGAGGCTGGCCGCGAACCTGGATCCTTTGGTCTCAGCTTCCCAAAGTACTGGGATTACAAGCGTGCACCACCATGACCGGCTTGAGTCTCCCTAAGTTATTGAGGCTGGCTTTGAACCTGCATTCCTCCTGTCTCAGTCTCCCATGTACTGGTATTACAAGTATGCACCATCATGCCCAGCTCTATTGTGCTTTCAATCATTACTTTGGCAAACAAATATCTATTGAACACATACAATATGAGAGGTCCTATACCAAGTTCCAGGAATACAACTTGTGAAAAAACAGATGTGTTTGCAACCACAAATCAGTCAATGTTGTATAACTACCACTAGATTTATGAGACCTGAATCCTGCTTTTAGATATTGCACAAGCAACATGGCATTGATCCTTGCTTCCCCATTCTTTAGGAGGCAGTACCTTGCTTAAGTATAAAAAAAAAGCCTAATTTTTCACCAGTAAAACTGATGAGAATTGGATCTAATTGAAAACTCAGTACTCCTCCTTTTAAGCTGTGGGATTTGGGTACCTTATCTTACCTAGATATTTTTCATTAGGAAAATGTGAATGATAATAATATTTGGTTGCATTATTGTGGGATTAAATAGAGCTAATACACATTGTGTGTGTGTGTGCATGTATGTGTATGTATATATTATCTAGAATACCTTGACAATTAAGTCATTTAAGTCTTTGGTCAATGTGTGTCACTATTGTTCTGAAACCTAAGTAGTAGTTGCATTTACAACACTTTAATTCAGCAAACATTTACTGAGGCCCCACAGTGATTCTTGTAGGTATAAAATAAGACACTTAGCTCTCTTATTGGAATGCTCACTATCTGAGATGAAGGGCAAAATTTCTAGCCAATGAAGCATATATGCATTATATTGTGATTTTAGAAATAGAGATATGTGTGTCATATGGTAGGTTCATTCCCATTTTTCTGAGGATCCTCCATGCTGTTTTCCAAAGTGGTTACACTAATTTGCAATCTCACCAACAATGTATCAGAGTTCCTATTTCTCTATATCCTCACCAGCATTTATTATTGTTTGTGTTTTTAATGATTGCCATTCTAATTGGTTAGGTGACATCTCAGGGTAGTTTTGATTTGCATCTTTCTGATTGCTAATGATATTGAATATTTTTCATATATCTATTGGCCATTTGTATTTCTTCTTTTGTGAAGTATCTATTTAGTTCACTTGCCCATTTTTTTAATTTTGTTGATTGGGTTATTTGTTTTTCTGGTGGTGAGTTTCTTGACTTCTTTGTATATTCTAGATAGTAGTCCTCTATCGAAGGAGTAGCTGGCAAAGATTTTCTCCCATTCTGTCGACTCTCTCGAGGTTCTTTATACTTTCCCTTGCTGCACAGAAGCTCTTCAGTTTAATGCAACCCCACGTATTAATCCTTATTTTAATTTCTTGTGCTTTTGGAGTCCTGTTGAGGAAGATTTTACCTATGTCTATATGTTGGAGTATTGGTCCTATGCTCTCTTCAAGTAATTGCAAAGTCTCTGGTCTAATTTCCACGTCTTTGATCCATCTTGAATTGACTCTTGTGCAGGGTGAGAAACGGGGATGTATTTCCATTTTTCTGCGTATGGATAATCGGTTTCCCAGAATCATTTATTGAAGAGGCTATCTTTTTTCCAATGATTCACATACACAAACTCATCTAAGATAATCACTGTTCTGAGCACAGGAAGGTGGGGAGGGAGAGGGAGTTGGCTGGGAACTGGGGAAGGGCTCAGAGAGTGCTGTGTGCATGTATGCCTCTATCACCCTGAAGTGCAACAAGATGTAGGATTACAATGCACCAATAAAAGAGAAAAAATGATAAGAGATAGATGCAATATTACATTCATGAAAAGATAGGTGAGAAACCAAGTTTCTCTGTATAAACAGTTATAAAAACATTATGAAGTCTGCAAATTTGAGCTGGTTTTCTTAAATGGATAAATCTCTATGATTGTAACAGAAGAATCACTCACTAGAAAAGATCTCTAAGTTACATTCCAATTCACCTCCACATATATTCTCTCGTTCTCTGTCTCTGTCTCTGTCTCTCTCTCTCTCTCTCTCTCTCTCTCTCTTACACACACACACACACACACACACACACACACACATACATACTCATACACTCACACTACGAATATTAGTATGCAGAATTCATGTCTCAACTCCATCCCATTTTCCCCTTGCCAGTTTGAGTAGATTAAAGTGAAACACATGGTTGCAATCATACCTGGGTTAGATTTCTGACTCCCATTGAATGGCCTCCTATTCCCCTAATCCCGATTAAACTAGAGGATCTCTCTGTGCCTACTTGCTCTCTAGTTGTAAATAACTGATGAAAATACTCCTACAAATCCCTATGCATAGACAACAAGATTAGATGAAATAAAGACACTTTTCAAGGAACACCATTCAGCAGACCCAGGTTTCATGCTTGTCTGAAGACTCTCTTTGCATATGGAAAGATATATAACCCATCCGAGCCTCAGTCCCCAGGCAGTAAAATGGGGATAATATTGACTAATGTTTTTATTCCTGCACTGTTTGGAGAATTTAAGACCATTCAACAGTATTCAGTAAATACTTGCTGAGTGTCTACAAGCACTATTCTAGACACTAGGAAGGAAGCAATAAACAGGATTCTCAAAATCCCTGCCCTTTTTGAGCTGACAGTCTGGTGGCAATGTACGCAAAGTTTACTGCCAACCGGTAAGCCTGAAATAGGTATTATTAGCCTTTATCACCTTGAACATTATGATTGTCATTATTTCAAGATAATCCCTGATGTTCTCTGCAACAAGATTTCTCCATTATAAAAATGTTAGGTGACTGGGTGTTGAACATCCTGTGTGTTTCAGGTGCACAAAATACAGAGAGGAAGGACAAGAAGCATGTAGAAGAGAACTATACAAATAAAAGGATAGAACCAAGACAAAGGTAATTGAATTAATGGGATTGCAAATAGCAATACATTTCTTCCTTCTGGTAAATAAAATATCTCAGAAAATACCATTCATGAATTATTTATCTGAGGTTTTTTTCACATTAAAGTAATGTGTGAGGATTTGGAGGCTACTATAACTCTAGAAAAAGTGCTTCAAAAACAATAGAAAAAAGAACAGCAGCAATAAAAATGATTTGGATCATCATATTTTATCATAGCATCATATAGATTTAAGAATTGAATATAAATTAATTACTAAACTGGAAGAAAACATCATACAGATTTAAGAATTGAATATAAATTAAGTACTAAACTGGAAGAAAATATGATTTGTTTTCAAATCTCCAGACTCTAGATAAAAATTTATTAATAAGCCTATAAAACAGGTAAAATTAAAATATGGACATTATTTCTAGTAATTTGTACTGATTCCATTAAGTCCAAGATTATCTATATGCCAAAAATTAAAACATAAAAGTCAAAATCAGGAAAAGTGTATATGTACAGCATATACAGCTGAATGTTAGTATATTAACATATAAAAGCTAAGATATAGCATTAAAATAAGCAAAAAGGTAATAAGACAATGATAAAATATAATTACAAAAGGAAAAAAATCAAAATATAGAATGTAATATAGGGAAAATACTCAATTTCTTAATATCAAATATATGTGAATTAAGGCATCAAATTCACCCAGCATTCATTCCTGCTAAATTTGCAGTTTAAGATATGACATATAAAGTGTAAATGCAAGTTGGTAAGCCTAAAATAGATACTATTAGCTCTATCAGCTTGAATGTTATTGTCATCATTATTTCAAAATAGTCCTTGACATTCTCTGCAACAGGATTTTACTGTTATAAAAATGTTAAGAAGCCGGGCGTGGTGGTGCACGCTTGTAATCCCAGTACTTTGGGAGGCGGAGACTGGAGGATCCAGGTTCGCGGCCAGCCTCAGCTCTCGCTCTCTCTCTTCCTGTCTCTGTCTCTCTCTCTCTCTCTCTCTCCTTAGTGAGGCCCTCCGCAACTTTGTGAGACCCGGTTTCACAATAAAGTATAAAAAAATAGGGCCGGGGGCATAGCGCGGTGGTAGAACACCCCTGGGCTCAATCCCCGGTACTGCAAAAAAAAAAATGTTAAGATGTTAAAAATCCCAAAAGCATCATTTCACAAGTTATGTATCCAAAAAACTTACTATTATCTTTTTATTATTATTCTGTATTGAAAAAAAAGTTCTCGAGCCTTGGATTAGGAGTTCCATTTTAGGGACTCTTGTTACGTTTTCTGAAATTGAACATGAACATTGATATATACACCAATTGAGACGTTACCTTCTAAGGGTGAATCATTACCCCTGTGGTGTGAGTACATATGTCCAAGGGCAAATCATGCAGCGGTGCTTATACTCCCGGTTCTATTCTCGACCCCGTAGACTCTTCATTCTTGGACACCAGTATGCATCCCATTGTCCTCACACAAATTATGACAGTGCCCACTGGGCTCATTTTAAACTTTTTAAAATCACCTCTCAGTTTGTGTATTTGTTGACTTTTGTGTTTCTTCTTAGGCACATGGAAAAGAGGCTAGTTGGGGGACTTATTTTGAAATTAAAAGTCTAAGCAAAGAAAAAATGTGTCCTCCATAGGTTTACCCAATCAGCATACATACACATACGTGTATGGGCTTGGAGAAAATGACATCCCCTTAAAAATAATATGATGACAACACAGAGAACTGAATGTCTCCAATATCATTCAAGGGTGCATGTTGTGTCCCTTCCTGGGGGAGGGGCCTGGTTGGGACATTTATATTAGCCAAATACTGATGTGCGATGGGATAAAAATATGTTCAGGTCATTTTTCACATAGGAACTTGGTTTCTAGAGAAAAAAATATTTCCTTTATCAAGATTTTCTAATAATAATTCTTACATAGTTTATAATTTTGAGAATCAAACAAAGAAATATAAGGAAATATAAAATATGTTCAGGTTATTTTCCCAAAGAAACTTGGCTTCTAGAGAAAAAAATATTTCTTTTATCAAAGTTTTCTAATAATAATTCTTATACAGTTTATAATTTTGAGAATCAAATAAGGAAACCAATGAAGTATGCTACATAAGAGAAGTAGATTACAATCATGCATTGATTAATGACAGGGCTGTGATTTGAGAATATACCTACATAAACTTAGATGATGCAGGCTAGTCACTTGAGATGGCCTATTTTTTTCCCTTTGAGGTACTGGGGTTCTAACTGAAGGGTACTCTACCACTGAGCTGTATCCCCAGCCCTTTTTATATTTTTTTTTTTATTTTGAGACAGGGTCACACTAAGTTTCCCATGCTGGACTTGAATTTGCAATCTGTCTACCTCAGCCTCCAGAGTCACTGAGATTACAGGCATGTAATGCCTAGCTTGATAAAGCCTTCTTGAAGCAATCCTAAGACATGGATAACAAATTGTATTGGACAGGGTTCTCTAGATTAACAGAATACACAGAATGAGTATATTTAAAAAAAAAAAGGATTTATCAGATGGCTTACAGTTTGCAGCAATGTAGTCCCAGGTTCTGACTGCACGTGGAGGGTCAGAGGAACCAGTAGCTGGTCGAACGGTCTAAGAGCTGGAGTCTTAGGATTGGAGCAACCACTAATTCAG
>PVJS01010959.1:0-46797 GCA_004027185.1 Glis glis
CAGTCCAAGACGTGAAGATCAGAAAGCTTCTTCGGAGAAACGATGGTGGAGTTTCAGTTCCAAGAGCAGGAGGCCGAGAAGATCAAGCTCTTCGGAGAAAGGCGGAGCCGGCGGCTGACGATCTCAGGCGAGAGCAGATGCGCTTTCCTCGGAACGAGTCGCACACACTCTACGCGGCTTCTCCCTTTTTATCTAAGTCTGCACCTATCAGAATCCTGCTGCCTACATTCAGGGCAGGGCTTTCTCTTTAATCTGCTGTTACACACCCAAAATCACATAATCTTGGGTGTGTCATGATCAGGTCAAGTTGACAACTTAGATTAACTATCACAGCTACCTAAAATGTTTCCGTTTTTAAACACTAAAGTATAAAGTTATGAAGGGCTTGGTTTTCAATGGAACAACAATATTTAAGTATTTGAAATTTAGGGCAGTATCTTAAGGGCAGACAGGGGCTTCTTAGTAATTAAATGGCAAGAAAGTAGCTTGTGAACATTGGCTTTCAGAGTCTGAGTTGTTCTGCTAGTCTTCAAGTGTTGCTGATTTAGTTGTTGACAAAAACCAAATCCTCAAATCTTTTAATAAAAGTGACCCTGTTACAAATAGATCCAGCTACATCTCCAGCGAACGTGTTTCTGTGGCTGCTTTTCATAATTTTCAATGCCATCCTTTCATTAGGAAGCACACATCTTTTATGGGGTAGATAAAGTATTAATTGCAATTTCTTGAGCAGCCACTGATTTTTAAATCTAATATATTAATCATTTGCTTGCATAAAATGCACTTATGCTGATTTATGTGATATTTTCACTTAGAGGAGTAATTTCTGTTTATTCTCATATGTGATGTAGTTAGTAAACAAAAGAAAACAAAAAAGACAAATCTTCATGTGAGGGTTGCTGTGCTTTATTTATTTATTTATTTATTTATTCATTTATTTTTTGGTACTGGGGATTGAACCCAGCAAGGCCTTGCTAAGTTGCTGGGTCTGGTCTCAAACCTGTGATCCTCCTGTCTCAGTCTTCCAAGTACTGGGATCACAGGATGCACCATCATGCCTGGCCAGTTGTGCTTGATTAAAAAAAAAAAAAAAAAAACCTTCCCCTGTTCACCAGATGGGACAGGCGGTATCAAACACCAGCTTTTTCATAATGCCTGCCCAGCTCCCTTGCATCTATCAGTAGCTCCATGGCTCTATCACCTTGCCTTGTTTTATTTTTTCCTCATTGTAATTATGAAAGCATTTCATTTTACCTCTACTTGACTGCTGTCTTTCTACCCCTTCAATAAACTGTGAGCTGTTTGAGGATAATACCACTGGATCCTACTTGGCCTAAAACAATAACCAGCACATAGTAGATATTTAATAAATTTTTATTGAATGCATGAAGAGTTTTTATTCCATTTCACTCATGATGAGAAATCACCTAAATTTATCAAAATAAGGGGAAAGTCAAATAAGTTACAGTATATCCATGTGACAGGATAGTCCCCAACTGATGATAACGATGCTGAATTTCAACGGTATGACTCAGTGAAGGGGGACTTGAAAACTGCCAGGCACCTCTAGGTCTGCAGGAGGAGACACCACCAGCCACCCTAACACATTTTCCTCCTCTGGGGAGAATGACTGCAGGGTTGTTTACCTGTTCCGAAAGGTGAGAGGGCAGCGGGCACCTGTTGCCTAGGGGAAGGACAGTGCATTTTCTCTGGCTGAGCAGAGGAATTGCTCCCGAGCTTCTTAGTACCCATTGTTCTAGGGAGGGGGTGTCTCACTTGCATAAGTGGCCCTGGGGCCTTCTGAGTAGGAAGAAATTCCAACTTATCCCTGAAATTCCAAGTAAGACAATTCTTCTGGGTAGATTCAGAGGGTCCTACATACCGTTATCAGAAGGACTGAGCAAAGAGACTTTTGAAATAAAATCACCTCGTGGGTGGAAAGAGATGGGGCTGGTGGTCAGTTGAACCATGAGCCATCAAGGAAAAATGGTGTCAACAAGCAGTCTGTACCCAGAAGGGAGACTAAATCTCCCCTAGGACAGCACCGCAGGGGGCAGGTGTGACCAGGAAGTGGCCTTTTGAGTACTGCTCTTACAGTGGTCCTGGGCAATATGGCAGCTCACTCTCAGGCTAAATGTAACGTGGTGCTGTGGCTAAGTCCAGACCACAGCTTCTGTGATTTTAGGGAGATTATATTTCCCTCCCTGGGTCCTGGATAATGTCAGAAGCACTGGACTACACCCCAGAAGCACCCATCTCTACCTGTACCCCAGGAAGGCAGCAGACACTCCTGGAGGAGATATTCAAGGAAGCTAGACTGGACTTCCTGCTAATCTTAGCTGAAGGAGATTCTAATACTGCCCCTTGGGATACTCTGGGTTGGAGGGACAGGGTAGTATATTACACTGTAAAGTCAGATATCTTCATTACTTGCTGTACTAGGTCAAATGGTGTCCCCAAATATTCATGTTCACCTGGAACCCCAGAATGTGGCCTTATTTATAAATAGGGTATTTGCAGATGTAATTAGTTAAGATGAGGTCAAACTAGATCGGAGGGCCCCAAATCCAAAGCCTGGTGTTCTTACAGGCCCTGTGAGTGCACAGACAGAGACACTGGGAGGAAGGCCACGTGAAGACAGAGGCAGAGGCTGGAGTTCTGTTGCCACAAGCAAGGAACACTAAGGACTGCCAGCAGCTACCAAAGCTAGAAGTGGCAAGGAAGGCCCCTTCCCTAGAGCCTTCAGGGGCATGGCCCTGCTGACATCTTGGTTTTAGGCTTCTGCCCTCTAGAGCTATGTGGGAATAAATTCTGTTGTTTTAAGTGACACAGTGTGTGCTACTTTGTTATAGCAGCTCTAGGACACTGATACACATGCATTGATAGAACTTAATTTTGAAAAAATAGGTATATAGATAGATAGACACATGCTCACACCTACATGTGTATGCTCTGGAGAATGCTTATAGACAAGTGGTACATTGTATATAAAAGCATTGTAACACATTGTAACAAAATGCTAATGGTGGTTATTTTCTCCTTCCTTCCTTCCTTCCTTCCTTCCTTCCTTCCTTCCTTCCTTCCTTATTTATTTTCATGGTACTGGGGGTTTAACCCAGAGGCATTCTACCTTTGAGCTATATCCCCAGCCCTATTTTATCTTTTTATTTTGAAACAGGGTCTTGCTCAGTTGATGAGAGTCTCACTACTTACTGAGGCTTTCCTTGAACCTGTGATTGTCCTGTCTCAGCCTCCAAGTACTGGGATTACAGGTATGTGCCACCAGGTCCAGATATTGGTGGTGATTTTTAATGATAGGGAAATGAATGTCTTTCATTCCTTCTTTGCCTTCTTTAAATTTTCTATAACAATCAGTTACTAGTTTGTCAGATCCAAATTAAGTGTTCATCTAATTAATGCTTTTGGCAAATTAATACCCAAATCTGTAAATCAGATTGCTTTAATTCCCATTTGAAAAAGCATTTATATTGGTATTTAACCAGTATTACCCACCAAAAATATTTGTCCTTCTAAGCACCCCAGTGGTTTGCTTTTATTTCTTATGTCTTTATGTTTTATATAAATGATCATCCTCATCAAATTAAAATGCTTCCTAGTTTGCCACAGTTCTATAGAGTTCCAACTATTTCTCAGTTCTCCCTTTCAACCATGTTGATGTTCAAAAACAGTTGGTGACTCTAGTCTTCTTAGGAATAAATGACAACCTCCCAGTAACGATATCAGCCAGCCCTCGCTATATGCCAGGCACTATTCTAAGTGCTTGTATATGCTGACCTGCTGTGCAAGAACTCCCTACATCTCCAGAATGTCCACTGGGGATGTGGTATGAAGTGGTTACCCTGCCTGTGAGGTCCTGGTGTGTGCGTGTGTGTGTGTGTGTGTGTGTGTGTGTGTGTGTGTGTGTTACTGGGGATTAAACTCAGGGGCATGCTACCTCCAAGCTATCCTCCTGTCTCATTCTCCCAAGTACTGGGATTACAGGCGTGCACCACCACGCCTGGCCTGAGGTTCTGTTATTGTTCCCCGTTTTACAAATGGGGAAATAATGACACAGAAATTAAGTAACCTTCCCAAGAAAGTAAGCCCCAGTGTGTGGATCTGAACCCAACACCGACTCCATCGGTATCACCTGCCAGAGAGCCTGGCAGAAGAATGAGGAAAGGCGTAAGAACATGTGAAATGTAACTTTTTGTTCGAGTTCTTTGGGTGTTATTTAAAGTCTACTTTCTGTGCTAGGCATAGATGTAATAAAGGGTAAAATGAGTTCAGTGGGCTCTCTTATAGTCCTGGATATTGAAGGTGGACTTGCTCAGATATAACGGCAGCAGTTAGGCAAGTCACGGTCAGAAAATCAAAAGGCTGACTGGCAGGTACACAGACCAGCCGTCCCTGCCTCAGGAGCCTCGCTGCCCGCTGGTGCCCTGAGGGGCAGGTCTAGATGTCCTCACAGAGACTCCAAGACCCCGCCCACCTTCCCTTTTCTGTGGGCTTTCTTTCTGCTTCTGGAACATTCCATCCTTTCTGACACTTCAGGGCCTTTCCTGCACTTGCTGTTCCCTCCGCCTGAGGAGTCCTCTTTCTTTGGCAAGAAAACTCAGAGTAAAAGCCTAATTCCTTAATGAGGTTTTTTTTGACCCTCACCCTCACCCCAGGGACACTCTGGGGTTAGGTCCTTCAGTTACATGCCTCTCCCTCCCTCCCTTCCTTCCTTCCTTCCTTCCTTCCTTTCTTCCTTCCTTCTCTCTCTCTCTCTCTCTCTCTCTCTCTCTTTCTCATTCAATTCAGAGGCATTCTACCTCTGAGCATAGCATCGTTCTTCATGACGCTGCAGGGCCAGTACCTGGCTTGACTAGGCTGTCTCTATAGCTTCCAGCACACTGGGAATCAACTGGAAACGTTTGTTGACTGCAGAGCGACGGAGGGAAACAGAAAACCTCTCCCCCCGTGTACACACACACTTTGGGCTTAAGAAGTTTAGAACAAATGAAAGCAACAAAGAATAGCACACACATCACAATACTGCAAAATTAACACAAATCGGAATACTGCAAAATTAATTACCACAGCATTAACAAAAGTTAATTGTTATTGTTTCTCTTTGAAGGGAATCAATAATTTCCTGGAGCGGCTGAGCTACAACACATGGCTTGGTGTTGAGGATCCCTCTCTCAGAAGGCAAGGGTTGTGAGCTGTCATCTGTGTCCACATACAATCCTCCCACTCAGAGGAGGAAGTGCTCCCCGCAGGGCTGGGGACACGCACGATGGCTGAACAGCTGGCTCACCTTGGTTATCGCATGTAGACACATCTCTGGTCTCCCAAACCATATTTGATGAGTGACAAGGTCAAGTCACAACGCTGGAGCGGCGCACCGTGCTGGACATTCCCCTGCTCCTCCTGCAAGGAGAGGAGTGCAGCTTCTGGGGGATTTGCTCTTGTTGCTTTATTGTTGAAACCGAGGAACAGTTGCTTGTTGTACTTAAAATGAAATAATTCCTAATTGCTTTTCCTAGGCTCAGTGTTTCCAAGACCCATTGAATGTTCTGCACTACAGGCCACACAGGTACCCGAGAGGCCACCCAGGGGCCTGACAGAGTTTGCGCCCTGCAACTCTCCTTGGGCCTTCCATCTGTGTGTCTACCTTTATCCATGGTAGTGTGTGTACGCTGCGATTTCATTTCTTCCTTCATTCTGCTGAGATAATTGCACATTTGGGGAAAGGCATCTAAAGCACTAGCAAGAAAACAAGAAAATAGAAAGGCAATTTCTTAGGGTACCTCTATTAATTTACGCCTTCATTCTGCTATGCTTCCCTCTGGCTCCTTATTTTCTGTATTTACTCCTCAGGGAGGGAGTAATTGCATTTCTGGTCTCTCTTATATGGGTGACCAGAATTGGCTTGGTAATACTATTTTAACACCTCAAAGGTTTCTTTTATTCCGACACGTTGGGTTTCTTTGCTGTTTATCCTTATTGCCCTTCTCTTGCTTTTCTGTCCCCACCCTTTTTCCAATTTTCCACTGTTTGCACGCAGGTTTCTTTCCTCTCCAGGATGTCACTGTTCCAATGGATGGAACTGTGGTCTTCTCTGTGTCAGAGTGAACTTGCTTTTTTATGACAGCCTTGGGCTATAGGTTTATTTCCTGGTTTCTGGCAGTACACCAGGATTGTTGAGGCACACGTCACACACACCCCACACACACACGGGGGTTTTTAAGAAAGTACAATGAAATCTCTGAGAACTAACCCCCATTTGGAGCTCCTCTCTGTGCAGCTTGCTTGCTGTCCTTTTTGTGGGATTGTTGACTTTAAATGAGAAACAATCATTTTACAGGGTAGACTTTCCAAGACAGCAGCTTAACTGTGGTCGTTATCCCTTTGTAAAGGGGCTTTCTTATTTGGGAAAGAGAAGGAAAAAGGGGAATTCCACCAAAAAATAAGAGGGAAGGGAGAAAAGTGAGGTTGGAAACATGCTCACCAAAATCTAGAAGTAGTTGCCACAATATCATTAATCTCTATGCCATTTTAGATGTGGGAGCATGAGCATCAGTTAATCTTCCTGGTTGCTTCGTCTGCACCTATCTTTGAACACGGGTTCTATGGGAACAGTTGTCAAGGAAACCTGTACAACATGGCTTGTCTGTGAGTTCACTCAGCTGGTCCCTGACTCTGCAGCATGGCAGTGTGGTGGGCTTTTTTCTGTAGCTTGCCATAGTTTTATCTTGATGAATATGAATAATCACCAGAGTTACTTGGTGACTTGGGGGAATTTTTTAATATCTTGTGAGGAGGCATTAAAAAAATGAGGCTGTCATTTTGTCCACCAGCTGGGTTTTAATTGATATGCCTCCTAACAAAATTCACTAATATTGTGTACCATTTACCACCCCCAAAGACTTTTATAAATGGATTTAAGAATAATGTCCTAATAAAAGTGTGAGTCATGAAAACTACCCAAAATTTTGAGTCATGAAAACTACCCAGGTTTTCAATTCTGCAAAGATGAAAACCATGGTCTAAATATTATTCATAGGGTCCATTTCCCTACAGATATCAATGTAATACTCTTGGATGAAGAGGCTCCTCACCTTCTCAGTATGAATCTTTAAATGGCTCGGCATAGCTCTCAGATTTTTCTTGGCTTAAGCCGTGTCTTCTAGTGGAAGGATTTTAAACAGATTACTTCTCATTCATTTCGTTTAGGGAAAATCCACAATAATTAAAATCCACAATGTTGACTCTATTCTCAATTTAACTATTCTGTAAGCCATGTTTTAAATGAAATGAAGAACTTGGAAAAATTATTTGTCTTCAATACAGTAAGAAATTAGCAGATCAACTTTCCTAGCTCAGTAACTTTGTACTGATACCTGTGAGCTGTTAAGTTCAAAGTCAAACTAGATAGCTTAGATTTAATTTCATCCATCCATTCCATTCCTCCATCCAACATTTAATTGGAGGAAGCCCCAAGTGATAAAAAAATGTAACCAAAGTGAAAGACCCTATAATACATCTGATTGAATTGATTGCTTTCTTTGAACTTCCTAGTGTTGTTAAGAAGGTACCTTTCTGTGAACATACATGTATGTACACACATGCGTACACACATGCGTATACACACACACACACACACACACACACACACACACAGTTTCCTTCTGTACCTTTTGTTAGTGGATGTTCACTCAGCTATCCATGCAGCTCATCTCATGGTGACATCTGCTCTATGGAGACAGTAGAATGTCACAAGAAAAGGCTGATCGAATGCCTGTCTGTAGCGAGGCTTCGCTGGTTAGCATTTTTTTTTTTTTTTTGCAGTGCTGGGGATTGAACCCATGGTCATTCTACCTCTGAGCTACACCCCCAGCCCTATTTTTTAATTCTTTATTTTGAAACAGGGTCTCACCAAGTTGCAGAGGGCCTCACTAAGTAGCTGAGGCTGGCCATGAACCCGGATCCTTGGGTCTCAGCCTCCCAAATACTGGGATTGCAAGCGTGCGCCACCATGCCTGGCTTTGCTGGTTAGCATTTTGATCCCACTATTCTCAGGTCTTACCTTCAGCTCTGTAGGCTCAGAAACCTGACTCTGTCAGTTTTTCCTGAGGAAAGACTTGCTGTAGCCTTGCTCACAAGAGACTGAAGAGCAAATTAGAAGGCTGAGGTATTAATTACAATGAGAAACACAATCGATGCATAGATGTAATACTCAGTGGGTTCTCATCCTATAGGAGAAATCAAATTATAATTGGAAGAGTGTGTGCTGAGCATGAACCACAGTAAGGGAAATTCAAGTTCATGTATCCACTGGCATTAGGTTCTGAGAGTCTGGAATTCAAGTCTATAGTGAAAATATAGGGTCCCTGAGACTGCAACAGGTTTGCCATGGGCCAGGATACCCACAGTCTGTGCAGAGGATACAGGATCCTCATGGCTGAGCCTGCAGTCTATGTTGTCCACCTTCCCTCTGATGAATTCCCCTCATCCTTTTCTTTTTATGTACGCTAATACCTTACAAGGTGTCTGAAAGAACTTTACACATAAACTCAGCCTGATTTCACCAGAGGCTATATTCTGATAATTTGATTGAAATAAACTGGTGTTTCCAATCTTGCAGGATGCATTTCTATAGTTTTATTCTTAAAAGGGTTCCTATTCTAAGCATGGGGACAGGGGGTCCCTGACTGTGGCATCTGTGTGCTGCTCACCCTTGAAGGTCTCGGTTGTTTTCTAGATAATGTTTTGAGCTTTTGCCTTGAGCAGAAACCTAAGTCTTTGTCTACACTCTGGATCTGTGCCAATTCCTGCAGCTTCTTCTGGTTGGCACCAAAGCCCTGGAAATCACCAGCCAGAGAAGCACTATGATCAAACAGCATGCACCTCTATAATATCCTGTTGGTTACAATTAGTCCTGAGAGCAGCAGCATATTCACGGGATAGATAAGATCGGTCTGTTCAAACCCATGATGTCTCCACCGGTGCCTCTACCAGAGGTGGAGAAGTGATGTCGGTAGATAAATTGTAACCTCATTCTGTTTATTTCCCTTTGTCCGCTACCATTAATGTGCATGTGATAGCAGAGTGCAAGTTTTTAAATTCAGCTTAATTAAACAACATTTATTTATTAAACACCTATCGTATGATAGGTTTATAATATAGCAAGAAATTAGTAGATCAGCTTTTCTAGCTTGACAACTTTGTCATTCAGACCTGTGAGTTATTAGGTAGAATATGGAGATGAATATGACATAGTCCCTGCTCTTGAAAAGCTTACAGTTAACTGGAAAAGAAAAAAATATGTATGAACTCATTCAACACATATTTATTGAGCATTTATTATGTACCTCACACATTTTGCTCCAGCCATATAAGACCCTAGGCTGTTCCCCCTGACTCCACCAAGCCGTTTCAGCTCCTGCTGTCGTTACCTCTTCCTGGGGAGCTGAAGAAGTAGGAGCCAATGGACTAATCACTGAAGCAAGGATCTGGAGGAGATAGAAAGCAAACACACAGAAAGGAGGGCAAGAGAGCCCTGGAGGTTTTAGGAGAGGCTTGTGGATTATCAGGGATGGAGATTAAACATGTCAGTAGCAGTAGGGCAGGAAGTTGAGCACAGAGGGGTCTTTGGATCTGGGTCATTACTGCTCAACACAGCATTCCTTTAACGTGCCATTTCGTTTCAGGATTTTCTGATGACCACACTGAGATTTTGCTGAGGACTAAGCTGCAGCCAGGCTCTTCCTGCTCAGTCCCTCTGTCCCACTCTCCTGCCACAGCTGTCGGCCTGCACCGAGGCTCAGAAGCTCTCCTGGATTACTCCTGCTCTCACCCTTCATCCTCACAGCGTTTCCCTAAACAAACCCTGGTACATCTAATTCTACCTTGGTGCCTGCTGCTTAGAGAACCCAAACAGATACAACATCTTATAAATGGGGGGAGACAGAGGATGGAGGAACTCGATGTGATGTCTCCACGTGATGGAAGAACAGATACAGCAGGTGTGACCGTGTGGGAATCGCAGAGGTAGGTGGTGAGGGTCAGAGAGTAGGACATTAGAACTTACTAGAACTTACTAGATCAGGAAGTGAGGACTCTCAGTAACAAAGTCGCTGAAGGAGAGGAGACATGAGGGTCAATAACAATGGGTAGAACTATAAGGCAAGAATGTTAGTTGCTTACTCATCACTAATAAAACCCTGACTTTATTCGGAATAGCAATGGAATCAGCTAAGAGCCTACTAGTCTTAGCTTTCTTTGCAGTTAGGGATGAATAAAAAAATGTGTAAGTAAAGTCATCAGGTGGGGAAGGAGGGGATTGAGGAAAAAGCTTTTTTTTTTTTTGCGGTACTGGGGATTGAACCCAGAGGCATTCTACCTCCAAGTTACACCCCCAGCCCTATTTTTTATTCTTTATTTTGAAACAGGGTCTCACTAAGTTGCGGAGGGCCTCACTAAGTAGCTGAGGCTGGCCGCGAACCCAGATTCTCCTGTCTCAGCCTCCCAAGTACTGGAATTACAAGCGTGCGCCACCACACCAGGCGAGGAAAAAGTTTTAAGTGAACCATCACAGGAAGCTGTGCCCAATTGCCACAGATGTTGCAGCCTCCTCTTCCTCCTCCTCCTCCTCCTGCTCCTCCTCCTCTTCCTCCTCTTCCTCCTCTTCCTTCTTCTCCTCCTCCTCCCAGGGGCATTCTACCTCTGAGCTATACCCCCAGTCCTTTCTATTTTTCATTCTTGAGACAGGGTCTCATTAAGTTGCTGAGGCTGGCCTTGAACCTTCAATCCTCCTGTCTGGGCCTCCTAAGTACTGGGGTTATAGGCGTGCACCACCATGCCCAACTGCCATTTCTTTTTTTCTTCTTCTTTCATCCTGTTCAGACCATGAGCTACTGTAAGGATGGAAACCAAGGCTAGGATAGTGGAGCAGAAAGAAAGGAGTCCCTAATAGCATGAAGTCACCATTCTAGCCCTGATCTGCCTAGCTTCTAGGCTGGTAATATATGAGAGACCCCTGTATTATTTAAGCCATTTACCTGAATATTTTATGTACA
The DNA here is from genome assembly GCA_004027185.1 of Glis glis. Taxonomy (NCBI): domain Eukaryota; kingdom Metazoa; phylum Chordata; class Mammalia; order Rodentia; family Gliridae; genus Glis; species Glis glis. The sequence goes on from PVJS01010959.1 coordinate 11,070, forward strand.
GACAAGCCAATTCTAACTGATACAGAGAAGTTGTGCACACATACACAATCTCCTGGAAGCTGGTATGGAGAGAAAGTAAGAAGGTAAGATGGCAAAGTGCTTAGTAAAAGGGGGAATGTCTTGTAGGATGTGGATAAGAAAAATGACCAGAGAGGTGGTAGGTATATGAATGCCTATGTGTTGGGGGAGGGACGTCAAAAGAGAAGAGGGTTTTGCTTGAGAGTAGAAAAGGGATGGATTGGAAGCACCATAGAGAGGTGCCAGGAGGAAAGTGTGCACCTCTTCTTCCTGGCTGTAATGATTGGGAGTGTTGGAGAGGAGAGCCCTCTACCCCAGAAGGCTGAAATAGAAGTGTTTTTTTCCAATGGGAGTTCTTTTGTTTTGTTTTTGTGGTACTGGGGATTGAACCCAAAGGCATTCTATTTTGTCTCTGACCCCCAACCCCTTTTAGAATTTTTTGTTTTGAAACAGGGTCTTCCTAGGTTGTTGAGAGTTTCACTGAGTTGCTGAGGCTGGCTGCAAGCCTGCAATCCTCCTGTCTCAGCCTCCCAAGTACTGGGATTACAGGTGTGCACCATCACTCCCAGCTTCCCGTGGGAATTTTGGGAAACAATTGAAATGAACAGGGGAACTCTATCGAGTGAAGGAAGGAGTCTGAATAAATGAATCATAAGAAAATGTTGAGCTGAGAAGAGGATGTAGCGAGGAGTGGAGGGCGGCCTTGGCAGGGAACAGAAGCAGGGAGAGAAGGGCTTACACTCCATCATGATGGAGAGCAGCCCCACCAGCCTCCTGCAGTGTGGGACCCATGGCCTCTGGAAGGGGGTAGGTGGGGTACGAGAGAGTAGCAGGGCCATTTGGGCTAGACCTGGAACTTGAAGATCTAAACTTTTCCTGCTGTTCAGGGACAAATGTATGTAAGGTGGCAAGAATGAGTTCTCATGACAAATGTTGACCCCAACTCAAATACAGTTCTGTGACAGCTCAACCTGAGGTGGGAAGCAGGCTCTGAGGCAAAGCTGCCTGGGGTTGAAGTGTCTGATAATTAGCATTTGCCTTGCTGCCTGGGAACTAGAAGTTTCTCTGCCTTACTTGGCATTTCCTTACACCCACCCCCTCCCCACACCACCAAAAAACAACAAACAAGGCTGGGGAGGTAGCTCAGTGGTAGAGCACTTGCATAGCATGCGTGAGGCCCTGGGTTCAAGTCCCAGTATCACACACACACATAAAATCAATAAATAACCACAAATCTAAGGACTGGGGAGCAGGGGGACACTCAGTGAGAAACAATGGATTTCGTTTATTGTGTGAAGCAAACCTAGAACTGATATGATGGATCAGAAACTTAGCTTTTTTTTTGGAGGGGGAGGGGGGACTGGGGATTGAACCCAGGCACATTACCTCCAAACTATACCTCCAGCCCTTTTATGTTTTTATTTTTGAAACAGTGTCTCACTAAGTTGCTGAGGGTTTCACTAAATTGCTGAGGCTGGCCTCAAATCGATGATCCTCCTGTCTCAGCCTCCCAAGTACTGGGAATACAGACGTGTGCCATAGTGCCCAGCTGAAACTCAGCATTTTTGAAGTTCAAGAAGATTCCATGCCAGGTGTGGTGGCTCAGGCCTGTAATCCCAGTACTTGGGAGGCGGAGAAAGGAGGATTGCAAGTTTGAGGTCAGCCTTGGCAACTTAGCAAGACCCTGTTTCAAAATTTAAAAAAAAGGTTGGGAGTGAAATGGGGGGGTAGCTCTGAAGTAGAATACCCTTGGGTTCAATCCCTAGTACCAAAAAAAAAAAAACATTGGAGACAAGATTCCCCCATCTCTTTTCCTCTCCTAAAAGTAGGATCAAACTTTCTGAATCCCCAAAAATACAGGTGGTCTAATAATAAGTATATTTTTGTTAACAGGCCAGAATCCTTGAAATGTGAATAACCCAAGAAAATGCAGTCTACGCATTCAGGCTGTGACATATTCTCTTCTTAGAAGCAAAGTTAATTTTGGTTTTAGGATTTTGTGGCGCTCATCCCATCTTGAGAGAGTGAGAAACTCTGTGGAGCGTTACAAAAAATAAAAGTAAGAATCACCAACCTAGACACTTGCCCCAGTGCCTTAGACACCCCGCACCCCGCCTAAGAGATTCAGAAGCACCTTTGGAGGCTTTGGCTGAACCCAGGGGCTTCTACCTCCAAGCTACACCCCCAGCCTTATTTTTAATCTTTATTTTGAAACAGGGTCTCACTGAGTTGCGGAGGCCTCACTAAGTAGCTGAGGCTGGCCGCGAACCCGGATCCTCCAGTCTCAGCCTCCCAAGTACTGGGATTACAAGCGTGTGCCACCACGCCCAGCTCCTGGCGCTCTTTTTGTCTCAGTGCTTCCGTGCCTTTGGACATTTCCTGCCAATTGCTTAGGACCAAGTGTGCTTTTCTAAGGTCCTGTTGAGAAAGCCAGAGGCCTGGCCTCTCCTTAGGTCACTGCTTGTTCTCCACGCTCCAGCAGCTTCTCCAACTCTCGCTGGCCTGGGTGGGCCGGGTGGAGTGGGGCGCAGCTGGTGAGGAAGTGCTGGCGGGGGAGCAGGGGGCCACAGGAACCCAGGTCTCTGAGCTCCACCTCTCTGTCCACGGTCATGGGCAGGGCAGCCCCGGAGGGTCCAGGGCCTTCTCCCAAGTCAGTCTGTTACACTCTGTGAATTTTCATGAGATGAATATCAAGGTGCATCCGTCGCAGGCCGGCAGAGAGGAGACGGCCAACAGAGTTTAATAAAGCGACATGCTAGTTGAGTCACCAGGAAGCAGATGCTGGGATGGAGTTAGGAGCGTGGCAGATTTATTGGGTGTCACGCTTGTGGAAGATAAAAGGGGAGGAGGCAGGAAAGCCTGCGGAAGAAAAGCAGGGGAGCAGGACTGGGCAGGGAGCCTCAGAGGCTTAGCCAGCCCGATGCGGAGCTGGATGCCAGTTAGAGGCCCCGAGTGCCAGGCTGAGTGGGCAGAGCTGCAGCAGCAGCAGCAAAACAACAAAACCGACCTTGAAGGTGGAAGGTGGCCAGTGCACTGCAGCCTTGCAGATGTATGGCTACTTTCTTTCCTTCCTTCCTTCTTTCTTTTTTTCTTCTTCCTTCCTTCCCTCCCTCTTTCTTTCTTTCCTTCCTTCTTTCTTTTTTTTATGGTACTGGGGATTTAACCCAGGGGAGCTGTACCACTGAGCTACACCCCAGCCCTTTTTATTTTTTTGAGACAAGGTCTTCCTAAATTGCTGAGCTGGCCTCGAATCTGCAATCCTCCTGTCTCAGCCTCCCAAGTACTGGGATTACAGGCACATGCCACAGTGCCACCCAACCAGCAAGTTCTTTCTTGAAAGAAGATCCAAGGCTCCCTGCATGGCTGTCCCTCCCATGGGGCTACTCAAAAACACATGGATAGGATGCAGCCCCCCCCCCCAGCAGTGGAACAGAGCTAGACAGAGTGAATGCCATTCCCCATTAGCCCCAAGGATGGAGCAGCAGGAGCTGAGTGATGTTGAGGGAGTAAGCCAGCTGGGAGGGAGGGAAGGGACACAGACCCCTGCCCCTCACTGCCCTCCCTCCACCCCATAGGTGCTCCCCATCTTTATTCCCACCAGCCCACTGGTGTAATGCCTGGCACTCAGCCCCCCTGGGCAGCGAGCAGGGCGGAGGGAAAGCAGACCCAGCCAGCACACAGGGCAGCCTGGGTGGAGAAGCCATGTCTCCAGAGGAGAGACAATGCAGCTGGGAGAAGACCGAGGCAGAAAAAGGTGTTTCTTTGCCCTGCTGAGCTACCCAATCTGTCTGTGCCACAGTCGCTGCCTGCCTCGTACAACTGCCCTCCACCCCTCAGCAGCACCTTCGCCAAGGCAAGGGCTCAGGAACAAGTGACATGGAATACTGGAGGTGACTAGGGGGAGGGGATGGTGCAGGGAGGAGGGAGAAGGGAGACGGGGGAGGGTGAGGGAGAGAGAATAAGGAGGGAGGAGAGGAGGGAGAGGAGGGACGGAAGGGCAAGGACACTTAGAAGCAGAGAACTCACACACCACATACACACCATATATACATCACATATGCACCTTATACACACCACATACACACCACATATGCACCTTATACACACCACATAAACACTACATACGCACCACATAAACCACATACACACCACATATGTACCATATACACACCACATACACCATATACATACCACATACGCATCACATACACACCACATACACACCACATACACACCACATATGCACCATATAAAAACCAGATACACACCACATACTCACCATATACACACCACATACACCATATGCACACCACATACACCATATGCACACCACATACGCACCACATACATACCACATACACACTACATACACACCATATACACACCACATACACACCACATACGTACCATATACACACCACATACACCATATACACACCACATACGCACCACATACACACCACATACACACCACATACATACCACATACACACCACATACACACCACATATGCACCATATAAAAACCACATACACACCACATACTCACCATATACACGCCACATATGCACCACATATGAACCATATATGTACCACGTAAACACCACATACACACCATATACACACTACATATGCACCACATATACACCACATAAACACCACATACACACCTTATACACACTACATATGCACCACATATACACCACATAAACACCACATACACACCATATTCACACCACATATACACCATATATACATCACATATGCACCATATACACAACACATACACACCACATACACACCATATACACACCACATACATACCACATATGCACCATATTCACACCACATACGCACCACATACACACCACATATGCACCATATTCACACCACATACACACCACATACACACCATATACACACCACATACACACCACATACACACCACATATGCACCATATTCACACCACATACGCACCACATATGCACCACATAAATACCATATACACACCACAAACTCACCATATACACATCACACACTCACCACATGTACACCACATAAACACCACATACGCACCACATACACACCATATATACACCATATATGCATCATAAATACCCCACATACACACCACATACATACCATATACGCACCATATACACACCACATACACACCACGTACACACTACATATGCACCTTATACACACCACATACACACCACATACATCACATAAACACCACATACACACCATATATACACCAGATATGCATCATAAATACCCCACATACACACCACATATACACCACATACACACCATATACGCACCATGTACATACTACATATGCACCTTATACACACTACATACACACCACATACACCACATAAACACCACATACACACCACATACGCACCACATACGCACCATATACATACCACATACACACCATATACACATGCATGCTCGCCTGGCTATGTTTTCCTAGATCCTGCATCTGAAGATGGGAGGTGATAAAGGGACCAGAATCTGACCAGTGGCACTCCTCAGACAAGCCACCTACCTGTCTGTGCAGTCCAGACCCCCCCCCGCCCCCTCCAGAGGTCTTGGTCTGATCCCAGTGGAGGCTTGCAGCCATCAGCACACGTTGCCCCTAGCTCTTATCACTCCCTGCAGAGGGCTGCCTCTCTCTCAGCTCATTTTCTGCAGCTGTCTGTAGGCCTTATCTTGTGCTGCTATTTCGCAGGCGTGCACAGCCACAGGAAGCACGAGTTCTGCTGCCCAGGAGTGGACAATGCTGGGCAAATTACTTTTGGCAGCGAGCAGTTAAGATAATTTTTTAATGATACAAACAGGACTCAGCCAGTGGCGTTCAAAACAGGCCTGCTGGAGCCGAACCCGGAGCTGACAAAGGGCTCTTAACTCAGTTTGATTGAGTGAGACATTTGATTTGGGCTTCTATTAAAGGGAAATAATGTATTAAATCATTGTGTTGGTGCTTGGCCCACTTTTTGTGAAAGAATGTAACTCTTTTTGTCTATAAGCCACTGACCATCTCCATGTCCCACCACCCACTTAGTAAGTCCAGAGACAATTTATTAAGTCAAGGCTCAGGACTTGTCACTTATTTTTCTGTAACACTTGCAAAAGTATCTGCAAAAATACAAATCATGTGATTGTATTGGGACAATGAGGTGTGAGATGTAGAAGATTTAATTCTCTTCCATGTGATTTTGTTTCTATTTTAAGGGTCAGAATAAGCCCTGGTGGCACATGCTTGTGATCCCAGTATTTGAGAGGCTGAGACAGAAGGATCGCAAGTTTGAGGCCAGCCTCAGCAACTTAGCAAGACCTTGTCTCAAAATAAAATAATAATAATTGAGTGTAGCTCAATGGTAGAACACCTCTGAGTTCAATCCCCAGTACCAAGAAAAAAAAAGGTTAGAATAATACCCATTTCCCTGCCATGCTCAGTACCGTGTCTTTGCTATAGGAGGAGTTAAGTAAATTCTTGTCTTTTGTTTAAAAGAAAGGCCAAGCACTCCTTCGTGCTGTTTTCTGTTGGGAAGGTGACATGGTGCTGCTTCTGCAAGGCAGCCCTCCCCATGGAATCACCACCTCACACCTGGGGGGAAGGAATAGAGTGCAAGAAAGGCCCAGCTGAACTGCCACCTAATGCAGTGGAGCAGAGGGAGGCAGCATTGTTTGCTTTGCCTCCTAATAGTCTTGTCTGGGATTTGAAAATGTCTATATTTTTGGCCTATAAAACAGTGGAAGGAAGTCTAAAAAATAAAAAAGACTTCCTTATTTATATGCCCGTATGTGTTTGCTAATGGCTGCAGTAACATATACCACAGAGGGGGCAGCTGAAACAACAGGTCTTTATCTTCCTCTAGTTCTAGAAGCTGGAGATCAAGGTGTCCACAGAACTGGTTTCCTGAGAGGTCTCTCCTTGGCTGGCAGATGGCATCTTCTCCCCACTTCAACATTCTTCCCTCTGTGTGTCTGTGTCCTAATCTTCCCTTCTTGATTGACAGTGTGCTGTGGAATATTATAGCATAGTTGTAAACAAATATTATGGGATAGAATGGTATAGGAGAGTTAAAAACAAGCATTAAAGTTGTAAACACATAGTATGGGATAGAATACCATAGGATAGTTGTAAACAATATTATGAAAGTGTATGTGACCAATTGGAAGAAAAAAAGTGACCTGTGCAACCTGCTAACCAATCAAAAGAAAATAAACAACCCAGCCACGACTTACAGAAGAACCCAAGGCCAGCTAAATGCATGGCAAGCAATTGCCACAGCACCGTGACTGACTCACTCCGTTGAGCCCAGTCACCCGAAGGGGTGTATGCCTGAAGCGACTGTTGATCATCTGGCACCAAGGCCCCTGCCCCTGCGGAGAGACGCAAGCCCCTCTGGCCTGCCTCTCAGACTAGGAGCTCTAGAGACCTGTGCAGGAGCACGGAGCAGGCCCGAGGAGGACAACTAGGCCATGGTCAACAGCCGGAACCCTCTCGCTTCACAGATTGGACTTTTGATTTGGACTTTGAACTGTGAGTGAATTGTATGAATGTGAACTTAAAATTTGTGTAATTAATGGAATATGCTTTGACTCCCTGTTTGACCAAAGTCCGCCAGGGATAGACTTGATCATTGTGTGGTGATTACCCCTTTTGGCTTTATGATCAATAAATATGATATTGTGGAAAGACACAAGTTGTGGGTGTTCCTTCTCTTACAATGCTGTCTGCTCTCGACATCTTCTTATAAGGACACCAATCAGATTGGATTAGCTACCCTAATAACCTCATGTTACCTTAATTACCTCTTTCAAGGCCTTATCTCCAAATAGTTGCATTCTGAGGTACAAGCAGGGGAGGGGGTAGGAGTTCAGCATAAGAATTTGGGGGAACAAAAATGCAACCTATGACACTGTTCTGGCCTGTTTTACTTTTGACACAGTCAGTCTTGAGGCTTAGTGAGTGGCCTGTTAGTGCAGTGCGGCCTTCTAACCCTGGCCACCTCCAAGGGGCTCCGTGGTTGCACAGTCCTGATAATTAGGTGTATCCTGCATTCTCCAGCACACGTGCTTCTTAAAAGTTGTGGGGAAAAATTTTTTTTTTATAAGTTGAGGTATGTATCCAAGGCCAGTTTATGAAGAAAATCTATAATACTACTTTTGTCTTCTAATCGATTTACTTATGAAAGTTTGGATTTCTGGGTCAATAGTTTTCAGAAAGTAGAGCCTTCTATATTCATAAGCAACAAAGACTCGACAAAAAATTACCAGGACCAGCTATACAGTCTCCTGGGTGTTTAGGATACAGCTGTGCATAAGACAAGCATGGGACTCTGCCTGCCTGAGGTTTCACATTTAATGGGGCAAATAAAAGATGAAACACAGCAATGCAAGAGTTTCCTCCTGTATTGCTGTTTATCGCACCCACATAGCCATCCATCATTCAACCATCCAGTAAATATCTAGCAATTACCTCCCACCTCTGAGGCCCTATTGTGTGGGCTGAGAAACACTGGTGAGTAAAGACCATTATAGTCTGCATGATTTTATGTGTGTGTGTGTGTGTGTGTGTGTGTGTGTGTGTGTGTGTGTTTTACTGGGGATTGAACCCAGAGGCTTTCTTCCTCTGAGCTACACCCCTAGACCTATTTATGTTTTATTTTGAAACAGGTTCTCACTAAGTTGCTGAAGGCTTTGCTAAGTTCTTGGGGCTGGTCTTGAACCTACAATCCTCCTGTCTTAGCCTCCCCAGTGTTGGGATTACACATGTATGAAGTCCTAGATTCAATCCCCAGCACCACCGGATAAAAAAAGTTAGTTGGGAATTTTTAGCATATTGTTTTTTTTTTTTTTGCGGTAGCAGGATTGAACCCCGGGGTGTTTTACCTCCGAGGTACACCCCCAGCCCTATTTTTTATACTTTAATTTGAAACCGGGTCTCACGAAATTGCGGAGGGGCCTCACTAAGTAGCTGAGGCTGGCCGCGAACCCGTATCCTCTGGTCTCTGCCTCCCAAATACTGGGATTACAAGCGTGTGCCACTACACCCGGCTAGCATATTGTTTTATAGATACAATTGTAATAGATGTAGAAAATTGAGCCAAATACGGTCAAAACTAGACATAGTTAGAGAAAATCTCTTTCTGATGAAATTTTTCTCCTTCTTTCCTTCATCATTATTTTTTCCGAAAGTAGTGTGCAGAGCAAAGTTTTAGAGATTTGAGGAGTTGTTCTCAGACTGCTTTGCTAAGGTTCTACTGTACTGCTAGTGGTCTTTGAAGTCTGCTGTACTTTCATTTGTTTGATTTCTTTTTTAATGCAAAAGAAATGCTCAAAATGTGCTATAGTCAGTGGTCTTGAAGTTGCAATAAAGGATATTCTTCTCAATTAAAAACAACTCGTAGGTGCTGTATATCCACAAGCCAGGAGCATTTGTCTGTTGAGAGCTAGGAAGCCAAGTAAGATGGGGGTTAGCAAAAAAAAAATAGCTAAACATGCATACTTTCAAAAGATTAATTACATTTTTACACCTCTTCAAGCTATGCTATTTTCTCTTTCTCCTTTTTATGAGGCATTGCTAAATTTAAAGCACATCGAAAAATAACTGACTGAATATTACAACAAAGCCATTGCATCAATCAGATTAGCCAAGATAAGTTTGTTGCAGAGGTTTTAATGATCTCTCTGAGCTTTGTGCTCACTCAGCTGAGTTTTAACATAGAGTGTGGAAGCCTGGCAGCCAAATTATTATAGCGTGTGATGGTGACTGACTTTATTTTGAAGCAAGTTCTTATTTCCAAGTATTATTATTTTGGTACTGAGGATTGAACCCAGGGGCATTCTACCTCCAAGCTACACCTCAGCTAATTTTTAAATTTTGAAACAGGGTCTTGCTAAGTTGCTGAGGATCTCACTAATTTGCTGAAGCTGGCTTCACACCTGCCATCCTCCTGCCTCAGCCTTTCAAGTATGGGATTAGAGGTGTGTGCCACCACATCTGGCTATTTCCATATATTATAATGCTGCAACTTCCTGGACACAGCAAGGCTCATTTTGAGGAATCTTTTAGATAGAAATATAAAGAATTTAAACGCTGCAAAGAAAAAATAGTTATATTATTTATAAATATCTAGTCATCAAAATGACTTGCCATGAGTGTCAACCAGCTTCATGATTATATCAACCAGCTGCATGATTATATCTTCACCTATAGCTGATTACGTAAAGATAGGCTCCTGCATAGGGCCAGTTGGCTGAACAGTTGTCTGGCTTCAAGCCTCTTCTCAGTTGTCTTTTGTAGGGTTACAAAGTGAGGCTAGTTTCTGGCCATGTCTTTTGCTTGGGTGTATTAGTTACAGAATCATTTCCCCATGTCCAACCAACAAGGCACTCAGGTTCCCACTGACAGCAGATCTTGGTTTCATCCACGTGACGCTGGTTTTGCAGGTATGCAGAATGTAAGATGAAGGCTTCTACTAAGATTTCAAAGTAAAGCCTGGGCGGCCGGGCGGCGCGCGGTAGGGTTGGAATCCCTGCAAGCAGCCTCTGACGGGGCGATGTGTGCAGCTGTGAGAGAGAGGCTGCAGCTGCAGTGGAGACGCCAGGAAGGTGGAAGCAGGGAAGCTGCAGCCAGCAAGCAGAGCCGAGCCAGAGAGTGGCCATGTGGATTATAACCAGCCAGGCCCTGGGGCGCACTGCCCACAGCCCTGCACAGTGTGCCCCAAGCCCAAGAGCTAGAGGATTCGATGTTTGCCCTGTTGGATTTCAGTCTTGCTTCAGCCCAATCCCTCCTTGCTGTTCTCCCGTTCCTTCCTTTTGGAATGTGAGTGTTTACCATGCGCCTGCCCCACCATCGTATCTTGGAAGTATGTAACCTGTGCTTTTGATTTCTTATAGGGAATCACAACAGCTAAGAGTTTTCCCTGAGAGGAGACTTTGGACTCGGGCTTTTTTGGAGGGGCGGGGGTAACTGGGGATTGAACCCAGGGGCATTCTGCCTCTGAACTACACCCCTAGCCTTATTTTACTTTTTCTTTTTTTTTTTTTTTTGGCAGTACTGGGGATTGAACCCAGGGGCATTCCACCTCCGGGCTACACCCCAGCCCTATTTTGTATTCTTTATTTTGAAACAGGGTCTCACTAAATTGCAGAGGCCTCACTAAGTAGCTGAGGCTGGCAGCGAACCCGGATCCTCTGGTCTCAGCCTCCCAAGTACTGGGATTATAAGCGTGCACCACCACGCCCGGCTTACTTTTTATTTTCAAACAGGGTCTTGCTAAGTTGTGGAGGGCCTCACTAAGTTGCTGAGGCCGGCCGTGAACCCGCGATCCTCCTGTCTTAGCTCATGCCCAGCTGGACTCAAACTTTTGAGCAATGTGGGAACAGTTAAGAGACTCAAGGGATTCTTGGTGACAGATTGAATGCATTTTGCATTGTGAGATGGACATGAGCCTATAGGATCTGGGGACAGAATGCTGTAGTGTGGATCTGGGGTGTCCCCCGAAGGCCTATGTGTTAAAGGCTGGTCCCCAGCGTGTAGTGCTATTGGGAGGTGGTGTAACTTTTAGAGGGTGGGGCCTAGTGGGAGGTCTTCAGGTCACTGGGGGGAGGGGTGCCTTCGAAGGGCAGAGTAGGACTCCAGCCCCTTCTTCCTCTTTTGCATCCTGACCACGAGGTGAGGGGTTTTGCTCTGCCATGTACTCCCTTCATGATGTGATGTCACATACCCAAAGACTGTGTGTGATGGCGCACACCTGTAATCCCAGTACTTGGGAGGCTAAGACAGGAGGATTGCAGGTTCACAGCCAGCCTCAGCAACTTAGTGAGACCCTGTTTGAAAATAAAAAATAAAATAGGGCAGGAGGTGTAGCTTGGTGATAGAATGCCCCTGAGTTCAATCCCCAGTACCAATAAATTAAATAAATAAATAAATAAATAGTGGTTTGAAACCATCCAGGGCAAAGTACGTATGCTGGGATCTTTTCTCCCCACGGTTGGCTGTGGTGGATCCATGTACACATTCTAATAGCTGACTCCATGAGAATTTTGACCCTGGTGTTACAAAGAGCTCAGTCCATCAGGAACTGCAGAGAACAGTGCAAATGGACACACACATTGGTTGGCACGTCTGGAATAAGCACTTTATGATGCTAGGAACTTAAGTGCCCTTTAGTTCTGAGGGGGAAGCAGAGTGAGCTCAGTCAGCTCGAACAGCCTTTCCAGCATTCATGGGCAGCAACTGCAGGGCCAGGAAGCAGCCGGAGCTCACAGCCAATCGGTCTTGCTTCAAGACCCTGGATATCCCACTTAGCCCCATGATTCTTCCACCAATGATCACAAGCACCTGGTCAGGGGCCTCTCTTCCCCAACCCACCCTCACACACCGTGTTGTCACACAGCCCCGGTAAGGAAGCACCCTCTGTGCACAGCACCTGTGTTCTGCAATCTGTATGCTATGGACCTAAAATCTGGTAATAAAATATCACCACACCCTGCTCAGTGTGGCCCTGTCACTTTGTCCAGGGACAATGGTACAGGGCTTGCTGGCCCTGCCCAAACAGGCCCTGCTTCTGGCGGAAAAGCAACTTCTAGAATTTCTCAGACTGAAAACAGAAGAAAAGATGATATCAAGGTAGTAGATCCTGAGTTGTGAGGGATTTGGACAAGTGGTCCAAGGCAAAGTCATTCTTTTTCCTAGTAAAATAAGTTGGACTCTGTAAGGAAGGGCCCTTTTCTCGGGGCAAAGCCCTCAGAGCCCTGGCTAGCCCAGGCCGCTGAGGGCTGTATTTTTCTCTGGAGTACTGGGAGGTAGCTACCGACAGGATGCCGCTGACTGCTCATCCAAATGGGGGACTGGAGATGTGGAGAGTGAGAGGAAGAGGGAGGAAGAAGGCCACGACAGTCGCAGTAGCTGCGGAGGCTGGCAGGCTCCAGTGTTACAGGTGCTCTGAGACCCGGACTTTCCTTCCTCTGGCTTCTGATGTTACACATTTAGAAGTCTGGAACATTCCTGGGGGCGGGGCCAGGGCTATGGGCTCTAAAGTCCACAGGGAAGGACTGGAGAACAACGGGAGGAGTTCCCAGCTCATTTTTAGCACTTCCCTGACGTACAGGAAGGATAAGAACGGATCTCAACACTCTGAGCTGAAAATGGGGAAATTTAAAAAAAGGAGTCTAAAAGTTAGGCTATTTTTTTCCTTCCTTGTTTTTCACACAAGCAGCCACTGGGAATACAATTAGCCTTCAGTGTCCTTGGGATTGGGGACGGGACTGAAGTGAAGAAATGGACCTCCCAGGTAACCCCGAAGCTCTGCTTATCCACGTGCTTCAGCCTCTTCCCTTCACAGGTGTGCTCCCCCAGCCCCTGAGGAGAGCACTGAGCTGACGAAGCAGGAACGCCATCGCAGGCCCGCCTCGGCCTCCAGTGAGGCCCAGCGAGGAGGCTGGAAGCGCAGAGGGACACGGAAGAGACTACAGGGCGTGAGGCACATTGACTGTTGACTACTGGGGTGTCTTCAGATAGAGGGGGTAGACCCCCAAAATGGCAGAGCTGGACTGGGGCATCCAATCCAGTCAGGTTATTTTACAGAGGTGAAACTGGGGCTCTGAGAGGTTAGGGCCCTGCAGCGAGGTAATAGCAGGCCTAGAAGCCGGCCTCCCCACTTCCGGTCTGCGGCCCTTTCCACCGCATCCCTGTGTCCAGCTGGTGTCTGGAACATGCCACTCACCCTCAGCGATGTCTCCTGGGGTGCGCCCCAGGCACTGTGCTGAAGCTTCCAGATTCATCTGACACACTTAAGTGTGGCTGTTCCCGTTTTGTGGATGAGGCAATGGAGGCTCAGAGAGGCTTAGTAGATTAGTAAATGACCCTTTCAATATGATAGATCTAAAAACAGGTCCTAGGGAACACAGCAAGTTGAATCAAGACCTAGAATTCCCCACTACGTGGGAGTCTAAGGCAGGAGGATCATAGGTTCAAGGCCAGCCTCAGCAACTTAGCTAGGCCCTCAGCAACCTAGTGAGACCGTTTCAAAATTTTAGAAAAGGGGGGGCTGGGGTGTAGGTCAGAGATAGAATGCCCCTGAGTTTACTTCCCAGTACTAGGAAAAAGAGAATTCAAACTCCAGGTCTAAAGACTGAATCTATAGGAGGCTGGGGCAGGGGTTTACAAATTCAAGGCCAATTGTGGCAAATTATTCAGACCCTGTCTCAAAATAAAAAGGGCTGGGGATGTAGCTCAGTGTCAGAGCATTCCTGGGTTCCATCCCCAACAGCTAAAAAATGAAAATAAATAAATCGAGTCTAATGCTATTTCTACTACCCCAAAAGCTGTAGAGGTTTTTGCAGGACTTTCTTTCATTAAATTGCTTTTCATGGTGAATTATATTTTATTGCTTTATCATATTTTGGGAATGAGTGAAATACATGCACATTTTTTAAAAAAAACCAAGAATACTCTATCCTTTAGCTTCAGTCTGTGTTTTCTCACTTACACTCAATTATTTCCTCTCAATTTTGACCTTCCAGATCCCAGAAAAGCTAGGTACTAACTTGAGAGATGTCTCAGATCTGAAGGAAGGCACACATCCTTGTTCCTGTTGCTGCCATTTGATGTTAGGGCTGAGTGGACCTTAGACAGGGTCTGGTTTATATTTGCCTCTCTTTAGAAATAAGAAAACTGAATCCCAAAAGACTGAGTTTTCTAAAGGTCACACAGCTTCCAGGAGTACAGCTGGGGACTTGGAGTGCACTTGAGTTGGCTCGTTTGTCCCAAATTTGCTCCAACCAGCTGCCATGACACCCCTGGGACATGCCCCATTAGAACTACTTCCCCTTGGTTCTCCTTGACTAGATGCAGGAGTGGGCGCTTCTGAAGCAACCCTTGTAGGTCTGAGATTAAAGACAGGATGTGGGAGCCCGGCGTGGTGGCACATACCTGTAATCCCAAGGATCACAGGTTCAAGGTTGGCCTCAGCAACTTAGTGAGGCCCTCCACAACTTAGACCTTGTTTGAAAATAAAAAAATAAAATAGGGCTGGGAGTGTAGCTCAGAGGTAGAATGCCCCTGGGTTCAATCCCCAGTACCACACACACGACAACAACAAAAAAATATAGGATGTGGGGAGACCATTCTTTTACCTTAAACGGAACCTTTTAAAAAATGTAGCAACCTCTCTAGGGCCACCTTGGATAGGCTTGGGAAAAGGCTCCCAGGGCTACTTTCTTCCTTTAGATGCTGCTGAGACCTGCCAGGAAGTTAATACAGAGGATATGAGAGTGACTCATCCACTGCCTCCCAGTCCTGGGTCATTCCTAGCTACTTCTGCAGGTGGAAACAGTGGTGCTCGGCTTCAGAGGAGTGAGGCTCTGGTTTTACTGGGACTAGCCGGGGACCATCTTCTTTTTGTGAGATTTCAAATAGTTGTTTCAAATGTAATTTTCCTACTAGTGGACAAGTAAGTTTATCACTTTCAGGGGTCAAAGGTTCATGTAAAACTTCTCAGTCAGGGCCATCTTAGGTCATGCTGGTACAAGCTCATCTTGGAATACAATTAAGCTCTCCCAACACTCCCCACAAGGTCTTAGCAGCATGTGTCCAGGATATGAAGCAGCTGGAAAATGCCACAGGTGTATCTGAAGGGTCCTTACACAATAAGATCAGGTCTGGCGCCCACCAGTGGCTAGCATCTACTGGACTACAGGTTGTCTATGCCTGATGGCAGGGGCACAGCTGCTTTGGAGCAAAAAAATGAAGACTTGGGAGATATAGAAGCAAAACTGAGAGACTCAGGACAGGGATGAGTCCACCTTCCCAACCTCTGATAGCCATTGGTGGAGCCTGGGGAGAGACATAGCCTTCATGTTCAAAATGGGTGACACGTAGGAGCAGAGGTTCCCACTGAGTACTAGAAGCAGAGCATGTGATAGTGTTGGTGAGAGAGATATGGGGGACAATCCACTGGGGTCCTATATTCTTCACAAAACTCGCTGGCTTCCCCTCTGGTCGTATCTCAGGCAGATGGGAGGGGAGGGGACTGATCTCGGGGGCTGCTGGTTGTCCAGAGCCCAACTTCAGATGTGAGTTATATAATCTCAAAGCATCAAGCACTCTTGAAAGAATATTCTCTATAGGATATTTAAATAGCTGGATGAGAATACCAACAACTTCATAATCATTTATTGTAAATCACTCAGCGTTTATACATTATTAATGGCAAAGTAACACTGTTAAACACCTGCTGAAGGAAGAACTTCATTATGATAATTTCCAATTGGCATCACTTCTTTTTCTAAAATTTAAATTTTAAATCCTACATCATTCCCGAAAATATCTATCTTCAAAGTACTCTGATACCAACACTATAAAACCTTTCTTTTGCTCTAACATCTAACACAAAGGGCATGCTCAATTCATCGTGCTCTTTTACAAGGTAACTGAACACACAGAGGTTATTTTAATTCAGAAGCTACATAATGATCACTTTATATTTTGTGGCAAAATCAATGATGGCTGCATGCAGATGAAACATTAGTATATAAAGAGTTCTAGATAACTTTCAGTTATTAAAATCTGATGGCCTGGTGTGGAAAATTAATACACTTATTTTGCAGAAGTAGCTAAAGTACATGCATCGATGGCTGGGATCAATTAGAATACAAATTAGCTGTCTAAACATTCAAATGAGAGCTTAATTTGCTGTCTGGCATGTCTGAGTTATATACCTTTAAAATGACAATAGCAAAGAGAACAAAATCAAACAACTAAAGAGGCACTGATTTATAGGGTGGCTGCGCGTATGGCTTGAGACATAAAACTAGCTTGGTAGTGAACAAATCTCTTTTAAAGCAAAGACAGTGGAGCATTCACAAGTTGTAAACAGGGCAAAAATAAAAGAACTATTTCCTGTATTCCCATTTTTTAAAGTTTTTGATTCTCTCCTTAAACAAAAAAATCCATACACACACAATAATTACAAAACAGGAACATTCTTTACTCTGAAGACCTCTCTTTTGTCTTCTACCCCGCCTTTCTGCTCCTTCAGATAATGCATTTAAAAGCGATGCTGGGCTAATCAGTAGAAAAGAAAACAAATGCTCTCCTGGATTAGACTGAAAGAATTTAATATTTATCCTGCCAGGGTTAACATCATGTAATAAGCACATAACAATGCATATTTGATAAGTGTAGCTACAGCGATTAAAATCACATATCCACATTCTAATGTTAAATCATAGTACTAATATTGACTTAGATTTTTTCATTGGTAGTTATAGTTGACATTATTTAGAGACAAACAATCCCCAAACCACATAGATCTTATTCCCTCCCCGCCTCTTACCCCCTTCTAAGACCCATTGAACAAGAGAACTGTAGTGACAAGAGCCATGAGCGGAGGCATCAATGGCAGACAAGCCGGATGGCCATTCCAACTTCAGGCGCTGCCATCTCCAGTCTTGGCTTTCCGGGCCTCGATCATCAGCTTGGTTGCCCGTTTGCGGTCAGTGGCCAGCCCCAGCAAGCACATGAAGTCAATGAACCAGGTGGTTGGGTTGAAATTTAAGCCAAATTCGCTGGCGGAGTAGTCAAAGGGAAAGGTGTGATGGTAATTGTGGAAGCCTTCCCCTGGAAGAGAAAGCAGGTTCAGCATCATGCCATCACCCCGTCCCACAGATTTCTTAAGTCACCTGTTCTTTGAGGGTCTACCATGTGTAAGATGTTGTGTTAGGTTCTGCAGGAACAAAAGACTTGGTTCCAGACTGCAAATGCATTTTATCAGTTGGCCAGCCTAAGTATGAACAGAAAAATAACAATGCAGCTAGTTATCAGCATGAAGTCACAAGATTAATTTTCCTGTGTGAATTGCAGACAGGATACCACGACTTCAAGCTGCTGCTCTCAAGCTAAACGCTAAGTGGCTGGTAATGGATTGACCTTTTCACGTGTGTTCATAAAAGGAAATCAGTCTCTGTGGGCCAGAGTGATGACAGGACGACTTCTTGGGAATGTCTGAAAGAGGGTAATGAGAATTATTCAGATAGATATTAAATTAAGGAGTTGGATCTTCAAATATCCAAAATCTACCTATATGTTATACTCTCTCTCCCGGTGAATCACTTTTGTCCCTTACTTTTCCCTCAAAGTTATATTCATGAGAAGTGTGAGGGTTTCTCTCATTTGATTTTTTTCTTTCTTACTTTTTGCAGTGTAGGATGGAACCCCAAGCCTTGTGCATGCTAGGCAAGTGCTCTACCATTGAGCTACAACCCTATCCCTCATTTGATTTTTTTTTTTTTTTTGGTGGTACTGGGGATTGAATCCAGGGGCATTCTACTTCTGAACTACACCCCTATCCCCCTATTTTATTTTTATTTTGAAACAGGGTCTTGCTAAGTTACCACGCACTGCTGGCCTTGAACCTGCAATCCTCCTATCTGAGCCTTCCAAGGACTGGGATTACAGGTGTGCCCCACCATGCCTGACTTCATTTGATTTTTTTCTTGCATTTCTTTAATTTATTTTTTAAATTTACAAAAAATACATACAACATGTTTTGACATATGTATACATTGTGGAGTGGATAAATTGAGCTAATTAACATGTCACCTCTTATACTTTTTTATAGTAAGAACACTTAAGATCTACTTTCAGAAATTTTCAAGAACACAATACATTGTTCTTAACTATAGTCACCATGCTGTACAATAGATCTCTTGAACTTATTCCTCTAGTCCAATTTTGTATTCTTAAACTAGTACCTCCCAATCTTCCTACCTCCCCCAGCCCCTGGTACCAGGATCCTACTCTTTACTTTTATGAGTTCAACATGTTTAGATTCTAGGTATATGTGAGAACATGCAGTATTTGTCTTTCTGCACTTGGCTTATTTCACTTAGCATTATGTCCTCCAAGTTCATCCATGTTGTCACAGATGACAGGATTTCCTTCTTTTTTTAAGGCTGAAGAGTATTCCATTGTATATATACCACATTTTCTTTATCCATTCATCCACTAAAGGACACTTGGGCTGATTCCATATTTTGACTACTATAAAAAAATACTTCAGTGAGCACTGGAGTGCAGGACTCTCTTCAATGTACTCGCTTCCTTTCCTTTGGATATAAACCCACTTGTGGGATTGCTGGATCATATCATGGTTTTATTTTAATTTTTTGAGGAACCTCCATACTGTTTTCCACAGTGACTACATTAACTTACAATCCCATCAATAGTGTGCAAGGGTCCCCTTTTCTCCACATTCCCACCCTCACGAGTTATCATTTGTCTTTTTGGTAACAGTCATTCTAATAGGTATGAGGTGATATCTCATTTTGGTTTGTATTTGCATTTAATTTTTAAAACCAACTTTATGACAATATAATTCATGTACCATACAACTCACCCACTTAAAGTATAGCGCTTAATGGCTTTCAGTGGCTGTAATGGCATATTCACAGGGTTGCACATCCACCACCACAATAAAGTTTATAACTCCCAAAGACCCCCGCATACACTCCTTAGTCATCTCTTCAACCTCCTCCCAGTCCCTCCCACCCCTACTTTCTGTCTGTATGATTTGCCTGTTCTGGAAATTATATAGAAATGAAATCATAAATATGTAGTCCGCGTCTCCCATGAGGGGCCATGCCTCCTTTCTCCCTGTCTCTCTGTCTGAGGCCTTTTTTCTGCTGAGTGACTGGACAGCCGAAAGCTAGAGGGGTCAGGGCAGTTTGAGAGAAAAGTCAACTGCTGTTCCTCCTTTAGGCAAATTTCTGTGGTAAAAGTAAATAACTACTATTTATTGATCCCCTATTGTGTGCCGGGCACTGCACCAAGCAGTTTCTATATTCCTCTGAGGTCGGCATTGCTAATTCCCACTGAACAGAGAAGAAAACTATAAGTCAGAGAAATCCCATGACTTGTCTATGAGCCAGGATTTTAAGTCCAAAGCTCAAGTCCACTGCATCCCCTCCCTCTCTTTATAGATCCCATAAAACCATTGAGAAGTCAGTAAAACCCAGGCTGCCATTTTCCTTGCTGGCTCTCAGTGCCCTACTTACCAATGGCGCCCAGAGTGACGAGGGGGTTCTGCCGAGGGCTGACGTGCTTGTCATAGGGCCGGGTTCCGTACATGTGGGCGGCGCTGTTGACCAGCCAGGTGCCATTGAGAGAGATGGTGTAGCGGAGGATGGCAGCCAAGAAGTAGGAATTCCATAGACTCTCTCCCCAGATGTACCAGGGCACCAGCGTGGGGAACAGAAAGCACATGAGCACCACGGTGATCTTATAGTACCTGTGAGCAGGACATCATGTTGCTATTAGGCACCTGTCGACGGAGGTGGAGACAGGTTGAGCAAGTTACCAGGAAAATAAAAAAGCCAGGCGGAGACCGGAGGATCTGGGTTCGCGGCCAGCCTCAGCTCTCTCTCTCTCTCTCTACCCCTCTGCAACTTCATGAGACTCGGTTTCAAAATAAAGTATAAAAAATAGGGCCGGGAGTGTAGCGCGGAGGTAGAATGCCCCTGCGTTCAATCCCCGGTACCGCAAAAATAAATAAATAAATAAAAAAGCCCAAGGAGGGAGCCATGCCAGTTGTCTCCTTCAATCCTTCCTATATAAGGAGAACCTTGCTCTGTGTCATCTGTGCAGATGTCACAAATCCATATACCTACAGAGCCTCGGCAGGTGACACACATTTGAGAATTGAGACAGGTAGAATGCTGTAGGAAGTGGTTAGCCCTGTAGCATACTTCAGAAGAATTTCAATGTAAATTAATCAATATTGTGCCAGCCAAACCCATGTGTCTTAGAAGTACCTTTATCCTACAAGCCATCAGTTTTAGATAGCTCCTAGAGACTTCTTTCATCTATCAACCCATCTGATGGGCAGGCTTACTTGAATAATTTTAAGAAATAGTATTTCCTGAATAATTTCAGGTAGATAATTCTGTACTAACTCAGTTGGTAAAAAAGGTAGACAACCTCCCACTTTAAAAAAAAAAGTCACTGGGTGCGTAGTGGTGTGTAGTCCCCATGGTACTGTAATCCCAGTACTTGGGAGGCTGAGACAGGAGGATAGCAACCTCAAAGACAGTCTCAGCAACACAGCAAGACTCTCAGCAATCTAGTGAGAACTTGTTTCAAAACAAAAAATAGCCAGGCGTGGTGGCGCACGCTTGTAATCCCAGTACTTGGGAGGTGGAGACTGGAGGATCTGGGTTCGCGGCCAGCCTCAGCAACTTAATGAGGCCCTCCACAACTTCATGAGACCTGGTTTCAAAATAAAGGATAAAAAAATAGGGCTGGGGGTGTAGCTCGGAGGTAGAATGCCCCTGGGTTCAATCCCCAGTACCGCAAAAAAAAAAAAACAAAAAAAAAGGGCTGGGGGTGTAGTTCAAAGGTAGAATGACCCTGGGTTCAATCTCCAGTACTACAAAAAAAAGTCCTCTGTCCATCATAGATTACATTCTATACCATCATAAAAAAAAAACAATAAGTATAGACACAGAACCATTCTGACATCTTTACACGTATTGACTCATTTAATTTCAACAAAAACTCTTGGAGCAAGGGGTCATTATCATTCCCATTTTACAGATGGGGCAATCGAGAAAGAGAAAGGTTATACAGCTGGCCTGAAATCACAAGATTAATAAGTGGTAAGGCCAAAATTCAAATCCAGGCAGCAAATGAAATCATGTGTGCTTTGTAGATTATTAGCTACGCAGAAGTGTTGGTTCCCATAATAATTATGCTTATTGGGCAAAATATTGATCTGTCAGCATCCATTTTCCAGTCACTGGGATTCAGGATGGTTGTCTTTTAGTGGAGAGTGGGCACCTAGGAAGTCAGAGGAGTGGGCTATGTTTGGAGGGGCAGAAACAGCGAAGGACTTGTGGTCTTACAGTAGGCTCCCTAGAGCCACCTAAAGGAGACTATAGGGGGCGCTCTCGAGACCTCTCTGTAAGGAAAGGAGCAGGGCAGCATTGGGTAGAGGGAGAAGTTCACCCACAATGAGTTTCAGAGGAGCTGATAGGGCACGCTGGGCCCGATCACCTTAACAGTTGTTCCAAAATGAAAGGAGCCCCCGCACCATGCAGCCAGTGGCCTCAGGGGCCCCCAGGAGGGCGAATCCGTGAGTGAGGCAGCTCCCTGAGGGCAAGGGTGACTTCCAGAAAGGAGCACGGCTGGAGGGTGGGAGCCCCAGCTGAAGAGGGCACCGGGGTGGAACATGCAGGCCCTGCACTGGCCGAGAGCCTGGCAACTGGGGATGAGTGTATGACGAGGCAGGGTGCTCTGCAGGGAAAGCAGAAGAGGTACCCAGAGCCAGGGGGTGGCTGCTGCTCCTGGTTTAGACCTCTGTGGAGGAAGGAAAGCAGCTAGACATTCATTCCAGCAGCCCCTTCCTCTCCTTCCACTCTTTGGGTTACACCCCAGCCTTTCAAAGGGAACTCTGGGCTCTGCCCTGAGCCATTGTCCTAACCCCTCAGGTTGCTCCTGAGAAGAAGGTGAAAGAAACCACATGTACCTGTACCGAGGGCTTGTTCTGTGCTGGGGGCGTGTCATGTGCCCCTCTCAGTCCTTGAAGCAGACTGGGGACAGACACTGTCTTAGTGTTTTTGTCACTGTGACCAAAAATACCTGACAAGCACAATTTAGAGGAGGGAAGTTTTATTGGGGCTCATGATTTCAGAGGCTCAATCCCTGGTTGGTTGGTTCCAAGTTAAAAACATCATGGTGGCAGGGCATGGCAGAGGGAAGCTACCTAGTTTATGACAACTGGGAAGAGGAAAGGATAAAGGATGATATAGTGCCCATGGACATGCCACAGTGACCCACCTCCTCCAGCCACACCCTTCCCGCCTACAGTCGCCACCCAGTGAGTCCATTCAAACTACTACTCCAGTAATGGATTAATCCACTGATGAGGTTAGAGCCCTGGTTCAATTATTTCACCTCTGAACATTTCTGCATTGCCAACACATGAGCTTTTCTGGGGGACATTCCTTATCCTGACCATAACAGATGCTGTCCAGCAACCTAGACCCTGAGGCTTAGGGCAGTGCCTGACTCCCCCAGGAAGAGGCCCAGGCCTTGCTCCAGCTCCCAGCCCTGCCCCAAGCCTGTGGAATGGGCCTTTGCTGCTTGACTGCAGCCTGTAGGACTCAGTTTCCAACCAGGCCCTGCCCCTGCCTCCTCCCTCTGAACTGTTCAACAAGCTGCCTGCCTGGCCTTGGGCCTGGTGCTAGAAGCTCCGTTCCACTAAGGGGTCCTGGGGAGGAAGAGAGCCTGCAATGTGGCTTCCCAGTTGTGAGGAAAAGGTCCTGGGCTTCTCCAGCTAGCACAACACTGCCCACCAAGTTTTCTTTTCCCCAAAAAAGATATTCTTAAAAAAAAAAAAAAAAGCTGGGCATGGTGACACATGCCTGTAATCCTGATACTGAGAAGGCTGAGACAGGAAAACCACAGGCTGGAGGCTGGCCTCAGCAACTTAGCGAGACCCTCAGCAACTTTGTGAGACCTTGTTTCCAAATAAAAAATAAAATAGGGCTGGGGGTGTAGCTTAGAAGTAGAATGCCTCTGGGTTCAATCCCCAGTACCCCCCCCCACATACAAATAAGTAAACAAATAAATAAACAAACAAACACCATCCTTGTTCTAGCAAAGCTGCAGGAGGTCAAATTATAGGGCTCTGATTGTCCCTGGAGTCGCTGGGACCCTCCTGTGTGTTCAAGAGAATGGAGGGAAGATGAAGGATTGTTGAGGGGCACGGCGAGTCTCAGTGGGATTGCCAGCGTGATGGGTCTCCCCAGATGGTTTCAAAGCTCTCCTCGACCATGTCAAACAGATTCAGCAAATCTTTCCCCTGAGGCCTTCCTCCCATACACTGGCCTCTGTTTGTTGATGGCCACTGGCCTCCATGCCTCCAGGACAAGCTCCAAGATGGTGCCCAGCTTCCTTGCTCAACAACACTCAATTCTGAGCACCTCTGCCCAAGGTCCACAGAGAAACTCCACGACATCCTGCAGCACCCAGCCCCTCCTCCTTTGAAACACTTGCTCCCATCACTGGTGGGGGGAACAGGGCTGGTGAGGAGCAGCTGACATTGCCTTGTCTTTTGCTAAATGGGGTTTTTATGTTGTAAAGCATCACAGAACATTTAACTACCCAACTCTGCCTCTTCTAGCTGTGTGACCTTGAGTGGATTATTTAATTGTGCTGAGCCTCGGGTTTCTCTTCCGTAAAATGCTGTACTAACAAATTTACTAAGTGCCTACCATGTGCCAGGCTCTGCCCTAGTGCTGAGACACAAAGTGAACTAAACAGACACAAATCTCTCCCCTGTGGAGCAGGGGTGTCCTGGTTCAGATCTGTAGATCTGATATATTCTTTTAGGGAAGACAGACAATAAACAATATAAATAAACTAAACATGGAGCCTGTTAGCTGCAAATACTAAGGACAACATGATGTATTCAAGGCAGGTCCTGCAATTTGAAATAGGTTGTCTAGGGAAGGCCTGGTGGACACTGCTTTTTCGGTAAAGACTTGGAAGTGAGAGCCAGCCATGTGGCTGAGGCAGAGGAAACCGCAATACAAAGGCCCCGAGACATTCAGGGGGCAGCAGGGGAGTTGGGGCCAGAACAGATGGACAAGGGGGAGAGTTGTAGATGAAGTGAGATGAGTAATGGAGAACCGGTCTCCATTCTCCATTCTCCTCCACTGGAGGGTCTTGGAGGAGGCTGTTGCAATAATCTGGGTAAGAGAGGATATAGGCCAGGTGTGTGGTACACACCTATGATCCCAGTATTCGGGAGGCTGAGACAGGAGGATCGCAGGTTTGAGGCCAGCCTCAGAAACTTAGTAGACTCTCAGCAAGTTAGTGAGACCCTATTTCAAAATAAAATAGGAGCTGGGGGTGTAGCTCAGAGGTAGAACACCCCAGTATCCCCCTCACACACACACACGCACACGACTGATGCTGGGAACACACTTTGGATCAACCGGTCTGGGCATTGCTGTGTTTAAAAACATTGATGGTAGCCTCCCTATAATCCACACCCATCCTTTCTTGCTGGCTGGACTGTCCCACAGTCATGTCCTCCAGGGGATGCAGACCCTATCCAGGGCAGCTGGTCCTCATTGGCTTAAGGTAATCAGGGTGACCAATTCACTTTGCCAATAATTAATTTAGGAACAGGCAGGTGGCAGAGTCATGGCCAACATGATGAAGGAAAGGCTGGCTACTTTTTAAAAGGGAAAATGTCAAATGCTGGCGAGCATGTGGAGAAACCGGGACCCTCGCGCTGTGCTGGTGGGAATGTAAGACGGTGCAGCTGCTGCACAAAACAGTGTGGTGGTT
Organism: Glis glis; assembly: GCA_004027185.1. Classification (NCBI taxonomy): domain Eukaryota; kingdom Metazoa; phylum Chordata; class Mammalia; order Rodentia; family Gliridae; genus Glis; species Glis glis. Next base: position 36,475 of record PVJS01010959.1, read on the forward strand.
TCTCAAAGGTAAATATCAAGGGCCATGTGACTCAGAAATTCTGCTACCGGATATGCATCCAAAAGAACGGAAAGCAGGGACTTGAATAGGTTATCTGCACACCCGACATCCGTGTATACAGTAAAGTCGTTCACAGCAGTCAAAAGGTAGGAACAACCCAAGTGTCCATCCATAGATGAATGGATAAACAAAATATTGTCCACATACATAATGGAATATTATTCAGCCGTTAGGAATGAAATTTCAATATATGCTACATGGATGGACTTTGGAAACATGATTAGTGAAATAAATCAGACACAGGCATTCGAAAAGGCAAATTCAGAAACAGAAATGAGAATAAAAGTTTTGACGAGCTGGGAGGCAGGGGGAAGTTAGTATTTAATGGGCACATATTAGTGGGGATTTTATTGGAATGATGAAAACGTTTTGTGTAGCATCGTGATGGTGATTAAGGATTGTGTTTTGTGTATCTTACCAACAAAATAAAATTAGGAGGAAATATTTTTCTCAACAACGAAAAGAGCCCAGGGGCAGAAGTGGTTGATCTTTTTCTATAGTGACACCCCATCCTGCTGCAGCCATCTGGCTGTGACAGGAAGAAGCCTGAGAAATTGACCCCTAGGCTGAAAGAGCAGAAAGATGGGAAGGTCCTTGAGTTTGCTACAGGGAGGGCCGCTGCATTAACCAGACCTGGAGCTGCCTTCGCCCTAATGTCTTACTTTGGGATGCAAGGAGTTTTCCATTGTAAAGACAGCTGAGTCAAAATGTTCTGAGGTCTAGCCAAAAGCACTGTAGTGCACTGTAGTGGACACTGTGGTGTGCCACCAGATCCCCTCTTAGGATAAAAGGTCTTTTTTAAGGAAGTTTTGGGTTGTTTTTTTTTTTTTTTGTACCCAGAGGCATTCTACCTCTGAGGTACACTACTACCCCTTTTATTTTTATTTATTTTTTAATTTTTTTGTGGTACCGGGGAATGAACCCAGGGGCGTTTTACCTCCGAGCTACACCCCTAGCCCTATTTTTTATCCTTTTTATTTTGAAACCGGGTCTCACGAAGTTGCGGAGGGCCTCACTAAGTAGCTGAGGCTGGCCGCGAAACCGAATCATCCGGTCTCCGCCTTCCAAGTATGGGGATTACAAGCGTGCGCCACCACGCCCGGCTATTTTTTAATTTTGAAACAGGGTCTTGCTAAGTTGCTGAGGGTCTCTCTAAATTGCTGAGGCTGGCCTTGAACCTGCCAACCTCCTGTCCCAGTCTCCCAAGTACTGGGATTACAGGTGTGTGCGGTCACACCCGGCTGGATGAAAGGTTTAATCTCCCAGTTCCTGGCAGTGCTACCTCTGGTAGAGAGAGAGCCGCTGTGTCCTAGGTCCTGCCCCTCTGCTAATGGTGGCATCCTGGGAGGGACCTGGTCCTTTGCTTGGGCCTGGTCTCTCATCGAGACTGATCAGAGTCCAGCATCTTCCCTGCCCTTTCCTGCTTCCGTCCTTTCTTCCACAGGTGTGGATCCTAAGGACCATCCCCGCCAAGCTTCCTACAATGTAATATGCACCTCAGAGCCAGCTTCTGGGGTGACCAGACCGGTGCCAGACAAGTTCGGCAGAAAGCTAGCCTCTCCAGAGTCTGGCAGAGAGCCTCCCACAGAGAAGGCGCTCCCAAACATTTATGGAATGACTGGATGAATGATACTTTGGTTAATAAATGATGAGTTCTCAGCTTCACAGGAAAATAAAAACACTGCAGTGATTTCAGTAGGGCAAAGAGATAAAATGCCAAGATTAAAGAAAAGACACAACCATGCAATAAATGTGCAACCTGCTTTCGGATTCCTCATAAGATGTGTATCTCTTGGCTTGCTTCCGGTGTGGGATTGTGTACATAAAGCCAACAACCCGATTAAAGGCATTCTTGCTCCTTAGGACCCAACCCCCAGCTAGCAACAGATTTCACTGTGAGGCTTCCTACTCCTGGTTTAAATGAAAAATTTCTGATCACAAGCTAGGTCATTCTCCCAGCTGACAAATACAGTAAAATTTTGACAATGTGTAGGATTGACAGCCACGGACAGGTTTGGTCTTGGTTTGGAATGTGAATGGCTTCCTCTCTTTCTGAGAACATTGAGATCTTGAGACAAGAGAAAAATCCCCAGACCTCAAGGAAGTAAAGGAAAGGGGTTCGGACTAGTGAAGGGGGATTAAGTATAGATCCAAGAATGACTCACTAAGTAGAGTAGCTTTCTCCCATAGGTTTGAAATAGAGAAACACATTGTTTTAGCCAGAAATACAAAACCCAAAATACTCAAACCACCTTGCCAGTAATTCTAGAGCAGCTTTCTATAGCTCAAAGGTGACAGCTTATAAGAACAAGTTTGCAATAATGTTAGAACTATCTTTCCACTCTTCCCCCCCCCCCACAATTCCTCATCACTCCAGTACCACGATCGGGAAGATGTTTCTCAACTTTTAGTTTAGGACAAGGAGTCTATTTCCACATAATCAAATGTCATCACCCCCAACAATGCCCCAATCCAAGTAAGCTTTGGCTATCCTATGCAAACATAGATAGAGGTCTCTGTCTCTTCCAGGAATATACTTCCCAATAAACTGGATCCCAATAAAGAAAGTAGAAACATTAAGAATAGCCTCAAGACCAAAAATTGTGCTGTGTGGAAGAAAGAATTTGGGATTTCTTTCTTCCTTCCTTTCTTTTTTCCCTCCAAATCTGGATGTGATAAGCCTCTTTAAACTCTCTCTTTTGGGGGGGAATGAAAAAGAAATTGCTGTGCTCGGTCTGCAGGCATTGTCCTACTGTTGGCGGGTCCTGCGCACAGCAGTCCCAAGCTGGTGGCGTGTGAGATCTTGAGAATGAAATCTATCAGAGCATGAAGGGAGAGAGGACGACCCGCTGACTTCCAAGGGGGAACCAGCCCGAGGAAACGTGAAAAGAAGCAAACACTGCAACGCGACAGGTGGGAAAGACATTACCGCCCATGGATGTGTCGTAATGATGAGCAATGGGGCTGTTGCCGGCATCCTGATTAAACATGTTTGGTTTTGTGATTTCACTTAAAGCCTCGCCAGAAATTCATTTTCCCTTCAATTTTTGCATCTTGTAGGAGACCGGGAAAAATAATGTGGATGCTTACTAAACATTTATTTCGAGGACAAATGATACGCCCCGGCAGTTTGTAAAGAGATGAAACATTCTCTTCTCTCCGCTGTCCCCTGGCATCGCTCACGGGGAGGAATGCATGATGTGTTTGGATGTAGAGCTGAAGGTGGAAGCACGCTCATGGGGAAGCTCTCCGGAGTTTTGCAGACAATCTTCTACACTCTCTGGATTGTTTAAGTTGAAACAGGCTTTGTTTCTTTCTGTTGCAGTGTCTTTCAGGGAAAGTGTTTGTGGTGGCTGTGTTCGGAGTATGCTCTGAAAGTTGTAATAAGACTACTCCGGACACAGCTTTGACCTCAATTAGTCTCGACGCTGCTCTTCCTGAGCTACTCCATGATAAGCATTCCTGTAGAAGGAAACCTTTTAGGGGACCTCCTAATGCACAACCTGTATCTTCTGGATGTATCTCCTCTCTGGCGGCGGAAGGAAAGATGGCAAGTCACTGATGAACAAAAGCATCTCCTTCGGAACCTTGCGAGGCAGTGGGGAGATGACATAGCTTTCTCTTCTCTCAACCTTTGGCTTTATTTGCTTTTGAGTGTCTGAGTGTGGGGGTTAGTTGCATCCACCTATTTGAATTTGCCTTTGCACAAATGATTTGCATTAATTCACTGAGCAGCAGTTCAAAAGGTAAACATAGCCATTTTAGAATTTTAACACAAAAAGCATTATTTCTACCTCATTAACAAGGAAGGGCTTGAAGGAAATACCCAGACGTGCTAATTGTTACAACTGGTGTGAGGAAGGGTACAAAGCTTTTTTTTTTCCTTTTTCAAAGCTTCGCTTCCATCATGGTAAACAGCAAATTCTTTGAGGGCAGGGAGTTACTAGTACACAAAATGCTCTTCCACACAGTCGGTGCCCAGTGAGCTGCTGAATTGTCGAACTGCACCAGAAGGAATCAAGAGTGAGGATCCATTTGTCTTTGGCAAGAGCAGTCAGGTCGGCCCCGCTTCCACTGTTAGTACTTAGAGGTTCTCTACTCCTCACAGCAGAAGTCTAAGTCAATTAGATCGGTGTCATTCTGGATCTCTCTATAGGATTCTTGTCTCTCTGTCTGTCCTTCCTCCCTTCCTACTAGTTGTCAGTTGTTCTCAATAAATTATATGAACAGTAGACCAACTCCTGATGACACATAGCATAGGATGACTAAAATGAACAATTAAAATCACTTGCAAAATATGTATTTTTAACAAAGTGGCTGTGTTCCCTCTTTCTGTCACCCTTACTATTGTATTCCAGTTTCACCCTCGCTCTCCGAGATAAACTGGTCACTGCAGTGGGAAACAGAACCACTTTGCTTAATCTGGGACCCATGACATTGAATGTGACTTCTTTATGCATTTTCATATTGGGGGGGCACAAAGACTATGGCTTTTATCAGATTCTCAGGGATATCCAATCCCCAAAGGAATGAAAGCCCAATACATGTTTAGGGCAGCTGTTGTTTTTCTTTAATAATGATACTGTTGTTTAACTATGATTTTGTTTTATTTCAGGATCTGGCCTAGAATTTAAGAAAATTTAATTCAATTTAAAGAGTGGTCCTTTAAAAAAAAAGATAATCATCCCTACTCTTTTGGTAGAAAAAAATCTGAACAGAATTATAGTGAGACTAGATTGTGTGTGTGCGTGTATGTGTGAGTGTGTACTCTCCCCTGATCATCCTAGCCTATATATATATATATGCAGATCTTGTGTGGAAAGGACAATCACGAAGTGACAGAGTACAGCCTCCACTCCATACAAGGGAGTAGTCTAATTCCCAAACTCCATTCACCTCTATTAATAAGAAACTACCCATCCCGGCTAGCCAGCCTCTTTAAGGGAAAAGAGCCAATGGAGTCATTTGAGCCACCTTCTTGATCAATATCCACTGCCCTGGCTGAATTGATTAGGTGGGTGGACCATTGTTCTTGTTGAAGGCTAAATGAACAGGCTGACTGATAGAACCCAACTGCCTCATTCCACATGTAAAAGACACAACCCTTGTGTACAACACATGCTTTCCAAAGATCACACAGTCCCACTCCTGCGTTCTGCATTGTCCTTCCAAAGCTCTCCAAGCCTTTACAAATCGCCTCAAATTCAAATGGATTTCCTCCAGAAGCCGAGTCTGATAGATCAGCTCTCAACTGCAGTCGCTGCATTATTCAACATCCCTTGAGTGCATCCATACTGTAAAAACTCAAGAAGACAATTATTTTAGATAGCTGAACTTTTCTGCTAGTTGAGGGTTTTTTTTGGGGGGGGGTACTGGGGATTGCACCCAGGGGTATTCTCCCGCTGAGCTACAACCCAGCGCTTTTTATTTTTTATTTTGAAACGGAATCTCACTAAGTTGCTGAGAGCCTTGCTAAATTGCTGTGGTTATCTTCAAACTCCTGTCTCAGTCTCCCAACTACTGGGATTACAAGCGCCACCATACCCAGGGAGGGTATACTTTAAAAAAAAAAAAGGTGTGTGGAAATCATTGCCCATTTTTCTGCCTTCTTTACCAGAGTTTATGGAACAGAACTTGACCTTCGCTGACAGCAATGAGTGTCTTAGGCTGGGTTCCTCACAGGGCAGAGCTTGAGGCAGAAGTTCATGGGCTACTATTTTATAAAAGAAATTCAGTTGCCAGGAAACAGAATGTGAGAGGTAGGGAAGGTGGGATAGGAGAGCGTCACTGCGCTGGCCACTGTTTGATACCTCAGTCTGGCAGAACCATCTTCCAAGAGGCCACGTGGCAGCTGAGCATCAGGGCTTTCCTTCAGGGAGTTTAGGGGAAGAATGTGTCTACCAGCTCCCACTTCCCCTTGTCCCCACCACCACCACCTATGCCTCCACACACAACTTCCCGATTGCAAACACAGGTGCCGAGAGGTGTCTCGGGCTCCTTGGACAGAGAAGGCTGAGGCAGGAGACACACCTGCACCAGCATGAGGAGATGCTGTTGGGGCCAACCCATCTGAAGCTGGTTAGAGTGCACAGAGAGCTGCTCAGAAAAAGGGCCAAAAGCCCAGGAGGAAGTGGTCGGGGAGTCTGCAGAGGCGTCTGACAGTGTCTCATACGATGAGCGTGACCTTTAGAAACAGCGCTGTTGCTCTGTCTTTTGTGGCAGGGTCTAAAGAGGTATGAAGAGCACTTGGTCTCCTCTGAGTTGATTTGACTCAGATTACCAGGGGCCGGAAAAGGTGGGGGAAAAGGAGACTGGATAACAGGTACCCAAACACAGTTAGAGAGAATAAGTTCTAGAGCTCTACAGAACAGCGAGGGACTATAGTTCATTATATATATTCATAAAATTATTTATAAAATATGTGTATTCTATGAATAACTAGATGATAAGAGATAGAAAGCTCCAAATACAAATAATGATAAGGAGATGGGAATGTTAATTACCCTGATAAGAATATATTGTATACATGTACTGAAATATCACACTGCACCCCATATATGTACGAAATTTTACACAAAGAACAGAATATGGTGCATAGCGAGTTCAATACATGGAAATCAATATGATAAAGAATGTTATAAACCAGGTGTGGTGGCTCATGCCTGTAATCCCAGTACTTGGGAGACTGAGACAGGATAATCACAGATTTGAGGCTACCCTCAGCAATGTAGCAAGATACTTAGTGAGAACCTGTCTCAAAATAAAAAATAAAAAATGGTAGAACTCAAAGGTAGAATGCCCCTGGGTCCAGTCCCCAGTATCACACACACAAAAAAATGCTATAGGAATAAAATTAACAATTGGAAGCTATTATTGTTATTTTAAGATTAGATGTAGACTTATACTCAGCTTATTACAATCTTGCATTTTTGAGAGCAAAAAGATTCTGAACGAGCACCTGAAGGGAATCAGCTGAGAGTAAATGTTTTGCCTCTTTATATGATGGGCAGTGTCATAGTTATCTACAGTAGTAGATGGGGTGGGGACAAGGAGATGCCAGTGACCATTAGAAGAGAAAGACCTAAGGCTTGAAACTAATCACATCATCACTTCTTCTTTTTTTTCTTTTTTGGTGGTACTGGGGATTGAACCCAGAGGAATTCTATCTCCAAGCTACACCCCCAGCCCGATTTTTTATTCTTTAGTTTGAAACATGGTCTCACTAAGTTGCGGAGGCCTCACTAAGTAGCTGAGGCTGGCCGCGAACCTGGATCCTCTGGTCTCAGCCTCCCAAGTACTGAGATTACAAGCGTGCGCCACCATGCCCAGCTTTAATCATCCCTTCTTCTAACACAACTTGGATCCCAACTTTGAATATAAAATTGGAATGGTTTAAATCTCCGTCTCACCCAATCTCTTTTTCTGGTAGTTGCTGCGAGTAATAATAAGCAAAAGCACAAAGAAAAAATAGGTATGTTTGCATATTAAATAGAGCCCTTGCAATTTTAAAAATCTCTCTGCCTGAGCACCTGCCTTAGGGGGTATTTACTATTTTCTATTCCTCTTTTTCTCTGGAAACACTTGACCTTTAGGATCTGAAAATCCCCTCACTACCACCTGGGATCCTAAGACTTAACATCCTGTTCTTGCCCTAAAGTTTGATTATTACAGTCACATATGATGTGTTGCCCTCGCAATCCATTAGGACAACTGTTGACTCAAGGTAAGTGAAAGTTTTCAATATCACAGAAATCCAAGTTCTTAATTGAGAAGAACCAGTTGGGCAGAATTTGAAAGTGTGTGTGTGTGTGTGTGTGTGTGTGTGTGTGTGTGTAGATAGATATAGATTAAATATATAAATATATATATTAGATAAACAGGTTTTTAAATTCTGTCCCACTAAGAACCATACATATATGGTTTCTCTAACTGTCTTGATAGTAATTATTTTTTGCCTTTCACATGGAAGACAGATAAGAGCAGGTTTAAAAGAGAAAGATAAATGGCAGCAGAGATAGACACGACAGTCGAGTCGGTGAGCATGTTCTGACAGATCACATTATCTCAGCACTGACTCCTGTTATCTGTGTGACAGATTTGTTGTTGTTTTATAGGAAAATAGGCAGTGTGAGAAGTAAGTCATTACACAGGAAAGCAGTCCAAAGCCAATTTCCGACAAGGATGACCCTAGCCGGTAAGTTGACGATGATTTCTGTGGTTTCTCTTTCAGTGGGAGTTCATCCCTTTTCATCTCTGTAATTTTAGTATTTTAGACTAAGAATTTGACTCTTAGAACACCCTTTACAATGAGGTGTTCTTTCCCCATGGAGTGTGCCTATGCTCCTTTTAGTTTTTAATTTTTTTCTGAACCCACGAAAGCATTTCTTTCTTCTTTTTTTCTTTTGTGGTACTGGGGATGGAACCCAGGGGTGTTCTACCACTGAGCTACACCCCCAGCCCTATTTGTTTTTGAAACAGGGTCTTGCTAAGTTACCATGTGCTGGCCTTGAACTGGGAATCCTCCTGTCTCAGCCTCCCAAGTACTGGGATTATAGGCATGAAAATATTTCTTCAAGAAAAGCAGGGAGGAAGGGTTGAGGGAGGGCAGTGAACTGTTGATTCCCAGACTGGATGACATCAGCTACCTAGACAGAGGACCTCTGTTGGGAGCTGGCTGCCTCCTGCCAGCGTGATTTTGGGTAGCAACCTAGATGACATCCTCGGCGGGTTGGTGGCTTCCACTGGCATCCTGCAACTTGTCTGGGCAGCTTGACAGCTCCTGCTGTCCACCTAGGCTCTCTAGGGAGGAAAGGCCAGGTGTCTGGGAACCCACCTGCCATCCCTCTCACAATCCATGATTCCTATTGATGATAGGAACAAGTATAGATTGTCAGGAAATAAACCCAACAAGAAACATGTAAGACCTTCAACTAGAGGGCTTGAAACACTGAAGTAGATAAAAGAGGTCTTGCCAAGGGCGGACTCTGTTCCTGAAGGAGAGTAGTGAGGAGAAGGCCCTGCCCTGCCAGTTACGAAGGACCGTCTTCCCATGCAGACTTCAAGGACCTCCACTCTCATCTCCTGATGGTGAATCCCTCAGCGCCTGACAGAATCACCCACATGGTGCCACTTTCAGGTGTAGACTCGGGGTTCTCTGGCTATTTCATAATTGTGTGCCTTTTCTTCCCAGTTAAATTATAAGATTCAGCCAGGTGCAGTGGCGCACACCTATAATCCCAGTACTTGGGAGGTTGAGACAGGAGGATCACAGGTTCAAGGCCAGCCTCAGCAACTTAGTGAGACTCTCAGCAATTTAGCGAGACCCTCAGCAACTTAGTGAGACCCTATTTCAAAATAAAAATTAAAAGGGCTGGGGGTGTAGCCCAGAAGTAGAATGCCCCTGGGTCCAATCTCCCGTGACAAAAAACAAACGGATATATGACTCATAAAGGGAAGCACTATCTCTTTTTCTCCTTTGTATCTCCATACTTCTTAGTATAAAAATGCCTCTACTTTCAAATTTTCCATTTAAGAAAGCTCACAGGTATGAACAAAACAGGGTAGAAAAAGGTATCCATGATTCCCTGGTGCAGCAGATGGAATTAGCAGCCATAAGCAATTATCAGCCACACACTATTGATTAGTCAAGGGTAGGTTAGCTGGGTTCATGCTCAGTATGATATGTTTTATAAATATCAGTAACATCATCAGTTTGAAGAGTATAAAAATAGCAAGTGTCTATAAAAACACAGCTAAAAGTCAGGCACGATGGTGCACACCTGTTATCCTAGTACTTGGGAGGCTGAGACAGGAGGATCTCAGGTTTGAGGCCAGCCTCAGCAACTTAGCAAGACCCTCAGCAACTTAGTAAGACCATGTTTCAAAATAAAAAGGATGGGGGTGTGACTTGGAGATAGAATGCCCCTGGGGTCAGTCCCCAGTACCAAAACAAAACAAACAAACAGTGCTAAAAAGAGGCACACACTTAGAAACAAAAGTAGAAATGATTTTTTAAAATTGAAAGGCGTGAGGGAATGCCAAATGTTGCAGGGTGCTGATGGCACAGCGGGAAGAATTCTTAAGACCAAAGGATGATTAGTGACCAAAAAGGAAGGAATATAGCCCAGCATGGTGGCGCACGCTTGTAATCCCAGTCCTTGGGAGGCTGAGACAGGAGGATTGCAGGTTCGCGGCCAGCCTCAACTACTTAGTGAGGCCCTCTGCAACTTAGTGAGACCCTGTTTCAAAATAAAGAATAAAAAA
>PVJS01010960.1:0-46791 GCA_004027185.1 Glis glis
CTCTCTCTCTCTCTCTCTCTCTCTCTGTCTCTGTCTCTGTCTCTCTCTCTCTCTCTCTCTCTACTTAGTGAGGCCCTCCGCAACTTCGTCAGACCCAGTCTCAAAATAAAGTATAAAAAATAGGGCCGGGGCATAGCGCAGAGGTGGAACACCCCTGCGTTCAATCCCCGGTACCGCAAAAAAAAAAAAAAATCTAAGATGCCATCAATTAAAAGACACATTCCAATGTCTGAGATGCTAAAATGTGAAACTACATGTGAATTATTAGAATCAATGAAAAATGGTAATAAAAATCATTTTTCAAAAAGAAATACTTTACTTGAACTCTACATTATCAAGTAAAGTAACCGATGTTTGCTAAGTGTTAGACTCATTCCTTATTGTTCCTCATGGATTATGTTATTTAATCTTCAGGACCATCTGTTGACTATGTAGCATTCTTATATCACATTCAACACATGAGGAAAGTGCCGTACATAGGGGTAAGTATATTATACAAGATTATAGTTAATGAATAATAGAGCAAAGATTCAGTCCTTTCCTTAAAAATGATTTTTTTCAAATATTAATTTAAAATACCAAATATATAGGTCCAGAAAAACAGGCAATTTGTATTCATGCCAGATTTGTTTGAAGCAGAATTTTGGAGGGAGGGTACTGGGATTGAACCCAGGAGCATTCTACCTCTGAGGTATACACCCCAGCCTTTTTCATTTTTTATTCTGAAATAGAGTCTTGCTAAGTTGCTGAGGGTCTCATTAAATTGCTAGGGCTGGCCTTGAACCTGCAATCCTCTTGTTCCAGCTTCCCAAGTATTGGGTTTATAGGTCTGCACTACTGTGACCAATTTAAAACATAATTTTGAGATTGTAACAGTATTTTATCATCATTCAGCTTCTGTATCAAAAGAAATCCAACAGCCAGGCGTGGTGGTGCACATTTGTAATCCCAGTACTTGGGAGGCTGAGACAGGAGGATCACAGGTTCATCATCAGCCTCAGCTACTTAGTGATGCTCTCTGCAACTTAGTGAGACCCTGTTTCAAAATAAAGAATAAAAAATAGTGCTGGGAGTATAGCTTGGAGGTAGAATGCTCCTGGGTTCAATCCCCAGTACGGGAAAGGAAAGAAAAGAAAGAGAGAGAGAGAGAGAAAGAGAGAAAGAGAAAGAGAGAGAGAGAAAGAGAGAAAGAGAGAGAGAAAGAGAGATATGAAAGAAAGAAAGAAGGAAAGAAAGAAATCCAACAAAAACAAACAAAAAAAACATTAATTCCCTGTTTTACAAAGAAAAAATCAATCATCCCTTTAAAAAAAATGATTCTTGATCTTGCTTCCCTTGCTACTTTTGAAAAATCAGCAGCCAGTATAACTATTTTTTTTTCCTGAAGAGTATAATTGGTCTTGTTTTATCTTGTGTCATTAAAAAATGCATCTTAGGTAGGGATTCCTTTTGGTTTATTCTGCTGTAGACCTTGTGAAGACACTTCATGAACTGGAGAATTGCTGTAATTCATTGATTTGGGGAAAAGTCACAGCTATTATCACTTTGAATATTGCTTTTCAATTAAGTTCTGGAGATTTGATTAGATTAGTTAAAAAAACTAGATTTTCAGACTATATTTAAAAAACAACATCAACAAAATCAGTTTATATTCATTTATAAGAAACACAACCAAGTCCATAGGGTACCAAAAGGTTTGACATAAACATTGTGCATTGTAAAATGATTTAACAGGCAAAAGGAGAAAGTGCAATAAATACTACTGAACAGAAGAAAATCTTAAAAAAAAAGGCTTCAGATATGATGTAGGTCTCCACGTAATGATAATGATAGATGTTTAAATTCATCACAATTATATAGTGATTCTAATTTTCTAAAAACAATCCAGAGCTTTACAATATATAAATCACAAATTAAAATATCAATAAGAATAGTAGTAAATTTACCATAATCAATGAAGATTTTGACAATGACCAAACAGATAAAAAATTTTACAGATCAACAGACAAAAATTTAGAAAGAATACTTCTTATGCAAAGATGATAACTAGATCTCTGAACACTAAAACTAAAGATACCTACTTTTCAAGCATATGTCTTAAAGCAACCTGAAAGAAAATTAAAGCTGTATCGCCCCATAATGTAACTCTCAATAAATTAGTAAATACTGAATTTTTTAGTTCTTTTTTTTTTGTGGTACTGGGGACTGAACCCAGGGGCATTCTACCTCTGGGCTACACACACCCCCAGCCCTATTATTTAGTCTTTATTTTGAAACAGGGTCTCACTGAGTTGCAGAGGGCCTCACTAAGTAGCTGAGACTGGCCGTGAACCCGGATCCTCCGGTCTCAGCCTCCCAAGTACTGGGATTACAAGTGTGCGCCACCATGCCCGTTTTTTTTAGTTCTTTTTTAACTAATTTATTTTTTTTAACAGTACTGGGGATTGAACTCAGGACCTTCTATACGCTAATCAAGCACTCTACTACTGAGCTACACTCCCAGCTGTAGTAAACATTGATTATACAAATCATGTTTAATCAGGAATTAGTTTTAAAGAATAATTAAAACACTTCATAACTTAGGAAAATTTTAAAACACACTCAAGATTAACTTCCAAAGAATAAATTGTGATAACAATTAGTCAGTGCTCATAACAGAAGATATATTATTTTTAAAAAACGTGTGGCTAGCTAAAATTTAAATCTTGAAGTATATGACCCTGAATGCTTACATTAGATTAGAGGAAAAGGATGATTTTAAGTTAATCACACATTTTAAGAAGACAGGGAAGAGAACATGAGAATAAAATAAGAATTATGGAAGAAAAGAATATACAATAATAATAACAGCAAACATTGAAATAGAGGGAGGGCTAAATGTGCAATGTGTGCATGTATGATGTTCATACCCTGACATATATCAAAATGTATAATTATAATTTACAATGCACCAATAAATGAACATAAAAAGTTAAAAAAATTATATATGTACATGATTTCAAAATCTAACTTATAAAACAAGTTATATTTAAAAAAAAAGAAAACAATATAAAGAGGATTAAGACAAAGTAAATTAGCCAATTTATTTCCGATGAATAAATCAAGAAAATGCAAGAGGAAAAACAAAAATAAACATCAGAAATCAAAATGTGACATAATAAAACACTAACCAGTTTTAAAATATACTGGTTTATTATGAGCAACTTAAAACAAGAAGTTTGAAGGGATGCAATGGAATACCTTTATGAAATTATAAATTCCAAAGTAACTGAGGAAGAAGTTTTACAAAGAAAGAATATATTGTAATCAAAACAAAAAAGTTAAAACTAAAAAAAATAATCAAAATTTCAAGCTCTGACAGTTTTAGAGAACATTTAACTAACAAATAAGGCCAGTATTTTACAAACTTTTAAAAACAACAACAATGCATACATGCAACAAATGACTACAGATAACATAGAAAGCATTGATGCATTTTACTAGATAAAAGTTAGGTATTTCTATGAAGCAAATGGCACCATTAAAAGGGGTGAAAATCCATCTAATATATCGAGAAGATACTTGCAAATATGCCAGGAGAAAATCATTATGTTCCAGTCCTAAATAAAGAACTTCTAAATATCAATATAAAAACAAATAATTCAAATTAAGTTGAGGAAATAATATACAAGCATTTCAAAATATGTGAAAAAGAATGGTCATTAAATACAAGGAAAGCTATTCAACAAGCTGGAGATGTAGCTCTGTGGTAGCGCAATTGTGTAACATGTGCACTGCCCTGGTTTCAATCCCCAGTAACTAACACACACACATACACCACACCACACACACACATACAACACACACACACACACACACCTATTCTGCCTCACAAGCAGGAAAATGCAAGTAAGAACTCATAAACAATTTTACATCCACCAAGTGCAAAAATTTGTTTGACATGAACATTGGACAGGATAAAGAGTACAGAGAAAACAAGTTTATGAACTAAAGGTATAAGCATCAATGTGAATTTATCTCAAGAATAATAGTAAGGAGAAAAGTTGGCAGATAATAGATATGTAAGGAATCAACTTATATAAATTCAGATAAAAAATCTATGCTACTAAGCAGTTTATTATCTAAGGATACTTTCACATATAATACCAGTATAAAGAAAATGAAGACAATGATACACAAAATTCAGGATACTGGTTTTCTCTCTCACGGAAGATGATCAGAAAGGTGGTGATATTATTCTCTATCCTTAATTCAGTAGTGAGTGCAAAGTTGTTATTATTATCCATTAAGTGGTAGACATTTTTGATATTTACTCTTTAGAATGTATGAAATGTTTTATCATTATAATAACAGAAACACATTAGAGAAATATTTAATTTATTTTGGGGAAACAAAAATAGTGGGTAGAAATCATCAACCACAGAGAGCCACTAGAGAGCAAGGCTCAGAGTAGAAGTGTATGATGAAGAGTTGAATGAAAATAAAGTGTAATGCCTACCTATGAATGCACTAATAATTTAACCTACTTTCCAAATGATAATAATAGTAATATGTTCTAGCCCTCTCAGGATTAAGTAACTACATTGTTATTTCCCTTCATAACTGGATTTATTTCAGAACACACTGTTTATTTCTACCAGGAGTATAAAATGAACAGCTTTTTGCTTTTGTTTTTTCCCTTTAATGGTTCTCTAGCTATGAAACCATTTTGTGGTATCTTGATACTTATTGAAACCCAAAATACAATGGCTTTAGCCAAGGAGGTTCATTATTATCTGGGCCAATTAATTGGATAATTAATTAATGATTACCCATGTCATCAAAGTGATGATATAATCTAGAAAAACAATCAGAAAAGATCCCCTATACCTCCCCAAAGTTTTTAAGGCATTAATCATGAGATTTAAAGATTCTTAATGGTTACTTTTCTACCTTGCTGAGACTTAGCCACCTTGGTCGATTTTGCCAAAATACTTGGTAATATTTTCTCTTTCCCATGGAGACAATTATTATGACTTAAGTAGTAAAATGGAACTCATGGACTTTAATTGGGTTCTTCTCTGGTGTTTCAAGAGATTGCTTTCTGCTCGGTAATTATCTTGTACTGTAAACTAACCAAAGTGAGTACTAATGTTAATATTAGATCCATTACTATCTAGCATGTTTTGAGTGAAAACAAATTCAGGAAATGTCCAGCTTTAAATCAAAATCTAATTTGCATATAAAATATTAAAATATTCTGAACACAAAATCATCTCTTGAATTTTTTTCTAATGTATTTTTTGGGCTGGGATGTAGCTTGGTGATAGAACATGTGCTTTGCATGTCCAATGCCCTGGTTTTGATCCCAGTACTGCTAAGAAAAAACAAAAACAAAAACAAAATAAATACACTTCAAAAGCTATAATAAAAATTGGTTGATACCCAGGAAACAGATTGAAATGAGAGCATGCCTATAAAAGCCTTGTTCCTAATAAACATAGACATATTCACAATGAACACTGTCATCAAGAAAATAAACACAAGAAAACTAAATTCTTTCAGTAGACCATCATTTCTGGGCAGAATAATTATAAGTGAGGGTTTAGCTTCCTTATTCTCTTGATACTATAACATTCCAAATTTCAGAGATATTTATGACATAGTGTCATTTAGTACAATACACAGTGATGTCCAGAGGGGGTCATTTGAAATTCTTGTTCAAAGGGTCATAAATAAAAAGAAAAAATAAAAAGTTCAAAATGACAAATTCCCGATGAATTAATGTGCCTTCTCTGTTTTATGAATACTGTGCTGTTCCCAGTCAGGCTTTCTTTTAATTATTTTCTCTGAAGACTTTCAATACATACTGAACTTTCACTTTCTTCCTTATCCAATGCAAGGGTTACATGAGGCTGGGAGGATGACTACTGTGTGGGTGCATGAACAATTTCCTCTCTGTGAATAACCTGTCATGGGTTTATTGAAGGATCTCCAAATGCTTAATTCAATTTGTTTTCTTCTCGTGTCATTCATTTTCCTTTAGTGATTACCAGTAAGACTGCAAGTATTAAACTTGATGATTTCTAAGTCTACACTGTCACACCATGACAGTAGCAGAAAATCTAGATTTTTTTCAAAAGCTTAAATGTGGATATACCATGTTAAATAGACTAAACCATTAAAATCATGAATCTTAAATTGAACTCATCTTTCTAGTACCTTTTCATCTTCCCAATTCTGCATATGTAGATTGACTAAAAACAGGCTAAAAACAATGATGATGCCACTCAATGTCCACCTTTTTTGCTCCTCCATTGAATATATGTCCACGTCCTGTCAATTCTGCAGCCTCCTCTGCATGGAGTCTTCTGACCTATCCTTTGTATTCTGATTGCCAATGAGCTGAGTCTGTCTTAATGGCCAGACTCTGCCCTGGCTCCTTTCCCCCCCTTATCTCTTTAGATGGTCAGCGCGATACTATGAATTGTGTTGCTTTACATTGGAATTACCAACTTCAATCCTCACATTATTTAGATATATAAGTGTTAAGGATTGAAGTTGGTAAACATATTCAATGTTAACTACTTAATGCTGGAGCTAAGACTCAAACTCCAGCCCAGGCCATTATTCTCTAAAAGAAGGCTTAGATAGTCAAGACAGACAGTTCTGGGTTTGTTTCTTGTTCCACTACTTATTAGCCAGATTCCAGACAAATATTTTAATATTACTAAGTTTCATTTTATTTATTTAGAAAATGTACAAAATATTACCTCTTAGAATTCTGTGCATGCATATGATTTGCACAGTACGCAGCATATATTTATATGCTAAATAAGTACTATGTTCTAAAAGCTATAGTCACTGATACGTTTGTATGATTGTAAGAGATTCCTCAGCTGTCTCCTAAAAAACATGTTCCTGGTTCAAACTTGTTTTTCTTCAATCTCAACTCTAATCATGTCACTTTCTAACTTAAAGATTGTTAGTAATTCAAATGGTACCTTGTTTTCAACAGAATTAAAGGTTGACCTCCTAAAACATGATGGGAGTTCTGTATCCTGACTACAACCAACATCTACAGCCCTTAGTCCCACTATTTATTTACCTTATCATATGGTCAATCAACACAGGCAACTCATCATTCTTTACCAAGTCTTAGCTTGTGCTGATCCTCTGGTCCAGAACACACTCCCAACTTGAAATGCCAGTGCTCTGTCCAGCCATCACAAAGCACTCACACGCCACCTCCTCCACACAGCTCTCCCCAGTCCCTGTCACCCTGCTTTTGTTCCTATTGTCTTATTTTGTTCTAGCACATACTGTGTTCTTCCTTGGAATGCAGATCGTTGTGAATATATCCTGCCCATACTACAAAAGTCAGGAACTGAATATTTTACATATTTGTGTAAATTCTGTAATAAAGAATGATATGTAGAGCCCACAGCTAAGTAAAAAATTACTTGGATATTAAATTGAATTAAGCTAATATGTGAAGCATAAATGTTTTCAGTTGAATGCCCAATTTGGAGGAGGTATCGCTAGTATATGTCTCCTCAATTTTTTCATTCGTATTTAAAAGTGCACTTTTATATAAGTGTTGGCGATTTTCTTAAAATGGAGAAAGACCCTGGTTGCTTCTATAAAGGAATCTTTTTTGTAACAGATGCTGTGTCTTTCCATTGACAGAGTTAAATAAAGGGTGCCACTTGAAAGAAATTAGAAGAAAAAAATTGGGCACTTATTTTTGGGCTCCAGGTTTATTACATATATTGTTTTCTATTTTTGTCCCACATTTAAAATATACAAATTACTTATTTTGAGATAAGCTCAAAACTATCCTCAAATTATATTTTTTTTATGTAGTAAATCAATTACTCTGCAAGGAATTTGACCTGCATTTACCAAACAGTTAAAGGACACTATAACAATTGTCAATTAAATATTTTCTAATAATGTCTAAAGTTGCTTTTTACATACTTTGGGACATAATTAAATGAAAAGATGTCTCATCACTTAATTTTGTTGTTGACTCATGTAATTGAAGATGCTAAGCAAGAGAGAAGTTTGATGATTATTCAGGACCTCAGGTTAAAGAGAAATCACCATCTGCTAGGGTCATTAGGGCATATGTCACATTGTCAAAAGAAGTAGAACTTGAGATATCTTTTTAAGTTTTGTTTTTAATTAACACATAATTGTATTTATGGGAATGGTGTGATATTTTAAACATGCATGTACTGTGTAATAATCAAACTAGGATAATTAACATTTTATCACTTTATCATTTCTTTATATTTGGAGCCTTCAAGCTCCTCTCTTCTAGGTCATCATAAAATACACAATAGGTTATTGCAAGCTATAGTCACCCCATAATACTGTAGAGCACTATAACTTCCTCCTGTCTGTTTTAGCACTCATTATCCAAACTCCCTCTATCCATCCTCCCTCCCCACCATTCCTAGTCTCTAGTAATCACTACTCTATTGTCTTCTACTTTGATACACCTATTGAAATATAACTACATTAAACATTTTAGTCAAGACATAGAACCTGAGCAAACAGGTCAAGGTAGAAATAAGAAAAGTACAATTGATATATAGACAATGGGCAAGTCTAATCAAAACAATGTGCGTTGAAAAGTAATAAGAATAGATGTTGAATGATAAATTTGAGCTGGATCACATAGGACTTTTAAATAAGAAGTTTCTTTTTATTATATAGATAATGTTTTTAGTACTTTATACAGTAGATGCTCAATGAGTGAAAGGATGCATTTCCTCAAAGACATGTAAGAATGCTAACAATGATAGGGTCAAAAGAAAAAATTGATTGGAGCACCAAAATTATTGATAATATAAAACATAAATCTGATTTTGATGTCATGTGAAAGCTTACTTTGATCATGTCCATATTCTTCAGAACTCTCATTGGGTAGCAGCATTTGTTCTGTTTTAGAGAAATATTTAAAATGCATATCATTTTAATTCCAAACTCCTGTTACTATGCTAAGTATTCCAATCAAGGGCGAGGCATTGTACATGGAAGCCAGGATAGTTGGCTGCAAGAAGACTTTAAAAAATGAATTTTTAATAAACAAGATGGTCCTTTATTATTTTAGTTTTCCCTAAAAATGCATTATTACTCAACTGATACCACTTTTGGAATGAACATTACATGCATATAAATAAGTCTAGTAAGAAAACAGGAGACACTTTTGAAACCAGGAAATAATAAATTCAAAAGTGTAAGATGTCACCTTTAACAGTCTGAGTTCATCTTGTTAATACATGCCCCTCAAATGTACAGAAAGTATTTTGAGATTGCCTTGTGAACCATTCGGCTATATTATGAGGTAAAAAATTCAACCATATGTCTGATTCATTGATAGCTAATATTTTTCCATCTTCTAAAATGCAACTTGTTTCTAGATGACTGCATATGTGAGTAATCTTTTTCTCATATCTTGAGTTTTAAGTACAAAATGAAATTTTGTTATAAACAGATGATAGTTATGGAAACTGATTAATTTTGCTTGCCTTATAAATGGAGTTGTCAATTTCTATTTCAGTAGCTTTGGATAGGGGACACATGAGAAAATGAGATAAAACATGCAAGGTTCTACTAAAAAAGTGGATACATAGTAGGTAGCTTACAGCAGGCAGAATCACACAGTAGAAAGCATGGCTTTTCAAGCTCAGTTATAAAAGCTCATGTGCTGTTCATAACATCAAATTGCTGTGCTTTTAAAATGCATATTCCTTAAAGTATAATCCAGAATTTTAGTCTCAAAGTAGGAAACTAGGCTCAATGAAACCATGCTAATATGTGTGTGCGTGTGAATTTTGATAGTGTGTCATGGTGCTGTGGACAAGGCTATGTCTATATTTACTGTTAAATGCTGCATTATTCCAGTGTAATTGTGGGAGTGTCCCAGGCTGAGTTTAATGACAAACAACCAAGAACTGTTATCCATAACACTTATGCTTTCCTCAGTTTGTTCTACTAGGGAACAGAATACTTCTACCCTCTTTTTCAGAATAGCATAGAATAATGTCAGTAGCTATGCATCGCTCTTGCTCTAGAAAATTGGTGTACAGTATGCAATAGGATGGATTTAGCCTAATATAATATAAAATTTTGACTAAATTTTATATTAAAATAAAAGGAACATATGTATGAAGAAAATGAGACTATGCAGAACTTTTCTACACATAATTTAAATTCTTTCCAACATAATCGTATTTAACCAAAACAAAAATCAAAAGTAAAAGGTGATTAGAATTTTAATCCTTGAAAAGCAATATTTGCTTTTTTATATAATTTTATTGGTGCATTGCAGTCTCACATCATAATGTAGTTAGGAGTGATAGTTACATACATGCACACAGTATTTGGTGACCTCCCCTAAATCCCTCCCCACTCCCTCCCTTTCCCCATATTGAATAATAAGTAACTCAAGAGGTAACTAACCTTAATTTCCAATCAAGTTTTTCACATTATTTATAGTTTTGAAGGATATATTTGCAATGGAGTTACATTCCAATTAACTCCTTAAAAGTTGAAAATTTAACAGTACAAAAATGTACTTAATACATCTAGTCTACCAGCCATCATAGCTTAGCCTATGATAGCTTAGCCTAGCCTAACTGACACAACACTTATGATAAATTACAGTTGACCCAATTCATTTAATACAAAGTCTCTTTTATAATAAAGTATAGAATAGCTCATGCAAGTTATTGAACACTATATTGAAAATAAAAACTGAATGTTTATATGCACCGTTGTTTTGCGCCATTGTAAAGTCAACATATCATAAGTTGAACTATCATAAATCAGGGGCTATCTATAAAGGAGTTTAAGGAGAAGAAAGAGAAAAAAGGGCCAGAAAATTACTTAAAGAAACAATATAAGAAAACTTTCAAAATCCTGAAAATAAATAAATATCCAGAGAAAGGAAGGTTGAAGATCTCCAATCAGATTCGACCCAAAGAAGCCAATACTGAGACATATTATAACCAAAAGGTCAAATTCAAAGAAAAAGAAAGGATACTACTGAAGGCAACTAGGAAAAAAAAGAATATCATATGTAAAAGAGTTCTAGTAAAGCTTGAAGAGAACTTCTCAACAGAACTGTATAAGCCAGGACAAAGAGAATATATTTAAAATGCAAAAGGAAACAAACAAACAAAAAACCTGCCAACAAAGAATACTTTACTCTGCACAGCTATCCTTCAAAAATTAAGAAAAGAAAAAGATTCTCAGACAAACAAGATGAGTTAATCACCACCAGAGCTATCCTACAGAAGATGCTAGAAAGACTTTTTCTAGCTGAAGGAGAAGGCCACTAATTAGCAACATGAAAAAACATACAAAAGTGCAAAACTCACAGGCACAAATAAGTACATAGTCAATTTCAGAATAGTTTAATATTTTACCGGTGGAGTGTAAATCACTTTACTATGAAGGTTAAAAGATAAAACTATTCAAAATAATATAAAACAGCATGTCAAAGATACATTAATCATCAGGGAAATGCAAATTAAGCCTGTAATGAGATATCTATCAACTTATATTTGTTAGAATGACCACTATCAAAAAGATGAAAGGTAGCAAATGTTGGTGAGAATGTGAAGAAAAGAAAATCTTTGCACACTCTTGGTCGGAATGTAAACTAGACAGTCAAAATGGGAAACAGTATGAAAGTTCTTAACAAAACTAAAATTAAAACTACACTATGATCCAGTAATTCCATTTCTGAGTATACATATATATACATACATACAGTTTGAATCCTATATATCATATGATATATAATGAAATCAGTGTGTTGAAGGGACACCTACATTCCCTTGTTCATTGCAGCAATATTCACAATTGCCAAGATATGGCATCAAACTGAGCATCATGGATGAGTGAATAAAAATGTGGTATAATTATAAACAATGAAATACCATTTATTTTTTAAAAAGAAAAAATTCCTCTAATTTTCAATGGCACAGATAAACCGGAATGACATTTTGTTAAGTGAAACAAGCCAGGTACACAAAGACAAATACTGTATGACCTCATTAAAAATGCCTGTATGAGGCATTTAAAATTTTTGAATTCATGGAAGCAGAAAGTAGAATAGTGATTACCAAGGAGTAGAAGGCCTGGGGTTAGAGAAATGTGCATCAAAGGGTACAAAATTTCAGTTAGATAGGAAGAATAAGTTCAAGACTGTATAACATAGTAAATACACTTAAAAATCACTAAAAGAGGATTTTGAGTGCTCTCTCACAAAAAAAGATAAGTTTATGTTAATTAGGTTAATTTAGCCACTGAACCATGTGTACATGTTTTAAAACATCGTGTTATATATGATAAATTATACAATTTTATTAGTGAATTTAAAATAAAATTAAAAATCAGTTATGAGGGAGGACCAGAAAAAACAAAAAAGGGCAGTGAAGAGTACTTTCCTCAAAGTGACAGTTAAATTAACCTATATGTATATACATTATAATCTTATATATTATCAATTGTATAGTATATAACATATATGTATATATATGCACACTAATACATATCTATACACCCACACAAACTTTTTGCTTCACTCTTCATGTGTGACTTTGCTCCAGCCTTTGTTACATTTCATTATTCCATTATTTTCTTTGGGGTTATGTAATTTAGGATGCCATCAGTGACCTCTGAATATTTTATGAGTTCTGGTGAATAGATATTTGTTTATCTATTGAGAATTCGTGTCATATCTAAATTTCAGCTGGTCAATTTTGTCTAGAATTATAAAGAACTTTTTAGTTTATATTATTCCTTAGACTGAAATTAGAAAATTCTGTCCTTTTAGAGTTTCAGGTTAGGAAACAAGCCCTCAGGGAATAGTTTAAAGCATATGGTATCTTTTTAAATTTATAAATGTAAAATGGAAATACCATTAGTATTTATATTAATTAAAAGGAATAATAAATACAAAGAGTAAGGAAAAAAAGAAAAATCTAGAACTCAACTGTGCTCATTTAACCCCTTTGTAGCCATGTGGAAATGAAGCATTTAGGTCACAATGAAGCAGTGTTTAATTCAGTGGCTTATCAAAAACAGTTCACTGGCCCACAGGTACTTTAAAGATTTTTTTAAGTGAATTTATTTCATTGGATTTAATCATGTTGTTTTACAGTGGTCATAAAGTTTTAGGATGGGAATGAAAAAGCTGTTATTTTGAAATAGTATCCAGATTGTTCATCTTCGGAAAATAAATGGCTTAATAACAGAAGGTAAAAGAAAGATGACAAAATTCTAACACTTTTTGGTTCTTTTATAATTCTATTTTCTGTCCTACTATTTTTGTTTATGGTTGCTAAAATTCCTTATGCATAGAATGAATTTATCTATGCATAGGACAAAATGAGCATAAGTAAAAGAGGATATAAGATCACTGAACTGATATTTTAAAAAGAGAGAATTTTGAGGGTTTTTTTGTTCTGTTTGTTTGTTTAGACAGGGTCTCACTGTGTGGACCAGGCTGTTCTAAAATCCCTGGGCTTCAGTGATCCTCTAAGTTCAGTTTCCCAAGTAGCTCAGACTATGGGTGTGCAACCACCATGCCCAGCTCCATATTTGTGTTTTGTTTTTTTAATCTCATAGCAACCACTGTTATGCGGTCAACTGATCGTAATTTAAAGGTGCCTCCAGTGACACTTTTGTATTATCTGAATAATATGATAAATCTACATTTACGAGAGAATGAACATTCCATACAAGCAAATACCGAGCTTGCTTGAGGTCACAGAAAGGTCTTGGACTACTTCTTGCGTTTCAACCATCACAATCAAACCCAACTTGAGCTGGTGACCAATTCAGAAATAGAGTTGTATGACTATATTAGTCTATTTTCTACAAACTGCCAGATATGTTGAAATGGGAGGCTGTTCTAGGGAGTTCTAGCTGTGGTGGGCAAGGTCTAACAGAGGCAAGGCGACTAACTTCAATACTTTTTGAGCTATTGTAGTTTGGTCTCCTTTTGAAGCTTCTATTTTGGTTCATGCAGGATGTGTGTGTGTGTGTGTGTGTGTGTAATGGTTAAGGTTAGTTTGAAAAATTAACATGTCAGTGATTAGGAATCTAAAATATTCAAAATGATAATTTTTATCAATACCACAAAGTTTATGAATAAATTATGATGTTATTTATAAACGTTCTTACCTTCACATCTTTGACATTCATCCTTGTTCCCTCCTTCCCAACAAATATATCATCAATGTCTACGAGGATGTACCTGTCCAACGACAATGCCAGCCTCTTCCCTGACAAGAAGGAGATGGCGTCTATGAAGATGAGCTTGTGCAGCCAAAAGTTCAAGTTGTTGCCAAAAAGAACTCGCTGGATTCCATCATGGAGCCCCAGGTCCTGAATTACTGTTGCATACAGTGTTTTGCTGGACAAGGGTGAAAGGGATTTTACTGTCTGTAATTCAGTTAAAAGCACAGGTTGGTAGGTTGAATGGTTATATTGGAAAATAGTCCAGTCTTCCCCAGGAAGAGGGCCTTTCTCAACCTTGAGGGCTTTGGTAATATGCAGCAAAGGAGACTGAGGGTTGACAAAACAGTCCTTTAGAGCTAGATTATTGAGGAGGTTTAGTGGAAAGCCTTTTAATTGCGTACTTGGTAAGATGTTCTCATTGGCTTTATGAAAACCAATTATACTAACACTGTATTCCACACAGTATTTTTCTAAAAGCTCTCGGTTCCAGGAGTCCATGCTGACATACTTCAGAATGTTTTCATAAACAACTAAAGTATACTTCCCTTTGCCATTATACGTAAGAGGAGGCATGTCTCCCTTGCCGGGGGCAATGACCATGTGATACTGAAATCGGCTGGACTCCAAGATAGCTACGATGTCTTGACCGAGTTGAGAGTATTGGCTTTCCACAAAGAGGAGGACAGTAGGGTCGGTTTTGGATGTATCAATAGGTTTAACTGTTTTCAGCTCCATTGATCGATAAGGTAGAATTTTGACGTCGGCACATTCTGCTTCTGGAGTGGTTTCAATAAGTGTCATTTCCGGTTTGTAGCCAGAGTAGAGGAAATAGGCAGAAATGACAATGCTCACCAAGCAAAAGGTAGCTAAGAGAACGATCAGTGTTCGAAAACTTCTCCGGAGCTTCACAATAAGATTCATTTTTTTAAAGTGATGCTTTGGAAGAGATTTTCAACCTCTTTTCCTAAAATGTCATAGTGAATAAAGTATGAGATGGTGCAAATGCCACTTTCCAGAAGTTCATGTAACCATTGCAGACCATGTAAAATGCTCAAAGAGATCACAAATAAGTTACAGATGGAAGGCAATGAATGGGCCAGCAGGACAAAAGCTAAAGAGATTGCGAATATGTCCAGTAACAGGAATTGCTACAGAATCCTCTAAGCATTATCTGAAAAAGAGGAGAAATATAGAAACATATTTAAGTTTACATATACATATGTGCTGATATCTAAGAAACACATATTAATGATTATAATAGTTAATATGCTAAAATATTAATAGCATGAAGTTTGCAATTTAGAATTTACTACTTGAAGTATAGTAGATATTTTCCATGTCCTCCAGAATACAGAACCCTATTTAATTTTGCCCAAATATCCATGTACATACATACATATATATGTACATATACACATGAAGACACATTGAGGTCAATTTTCAAACAGTCATCTCAAAATTAAAAAAGAGATTACAAAGTAAGCTTCAAACCCAGGTGTGGTGGCGCACACTTGTAATCCCAGTACTTAAGAGGCTGAGACAGGAGGATCGAAGGTCCTCTGCAATTTAGTGAGACCCAGTTTCAAAATGAAAAATAAAATGAGGCTGGGGTGTAGCTCAGAGGTAGAATGCCCCTGGGTTCAATCCCCAGTATCTTTCTCTCTCTCTCTCTCTCTCTCTCTCTCTCTCTCTCACCTACACACACACACACACACACACACACACACATGAGCTTTAATGTAAAATGTTAATTACCATAAAATTGTTTCTCTAGGACAAGTAAACATTGTATACATATAGGATTAGAAAAGCAGGTACTCTATGGGGCTTAGATCAGAGCAACATACTCTTAACTACCTGCTTACATCTCTTCAGTGCCAAATTGAATGAATTAATTTTGTCTTAAGGCTTATCACAGTTACAAGATTTTTCCTTTTATAACATATCTGTTATCTAGACTCACAGAAAACCACTTGGCATAATAGCCCAAATAAGTAGACAGGACTGACCCTCTCTATTCCTAGAGGCAAGGTGTAAGAGAGAGACTATGTGGGAAAGAATGAAACAGGAATATCTTAAATCCCTTAGATGAAACCAAGGCCAGGAAGCTGATACCAGAAAAAATTCTTGACCTGTTTTACTCAAAGCACATTTCTTAATTTGGCTTACTCCAGTAATCAGTATTAAAACAAACAGGAGTTCTATTTCCCTAGCCCTTAAGTTAAAAAGTTCAAAAGAAAAAATAATGTAGCCGGGCATGGTGGCGTAAGCTTGTAATCCCAGTATTTTGGGAGGCAGAGACCGGAGGATCCGGATTCGCAGCCAGCCTCAGCTTTCTCTCTCTCTCTCTCTCTCTGTCTCTCTCTCTGTCTCTCTCTACTTAGTGAGGCCCTCCGCAACTTCGTGAGACCTGGTTTCAAAATAAAGTATAAAAAATAGGGCCGGGGGCGTAGCGCGGAGGTAGAATGCCCCTGCGTTCAATCCCCGGTACCGCAAAAAAAAAAAAGAAAAAATAATGTAGAAAGCATTAAAAACATAACCTTTCCCAAAGTGCTTCATCATGAATAGATATAATTGTTCATTATTATTAGATGTTTTTCTTTGTATAGATGACTCTGAAATGAGTGAGTTCCTTTTTTTTTTTTTTGCGGTACCAGGGATTGAACCCAGGGGCGTTCTACCTCCACGCTATACCCCCGGCCAGATTTTTTTATACTTTATTTTGAAACCGGGTCTCACGAAGTTGTGGACGGCCTCACTAGGTAGAGAGAGAGAGAGAGAGAGAGAGAGCTGAGACTGGCCGTGAACCCGGATCCTCCGGTCTCCGCCTCCCAAAGTACTGGGATTACAAGCGTGCGCCACCACGCCTGGCTGAGTGAGTTCCTTTCTACACAAATTATCTTCATTCCCCCACAAAACTGATCAAATGCTTAGAGAATTTTCCATTTTTCAGTTTGCCAAACTATTGTCCCTAGAAAAGCACCTAATAGTTCGTGTTATCAACCTGTGATACATATATTGTAAAGGTGTGTCTTTGACACACTATCACAGGGAATCAAATTAGCATGTTTTGTAACCAGCTGTGTATTCTATCACATTGCATATTTCATGGGTTTCTACATTTTATTTTTTAACTAGGGGAGCTAAGCAATTAATAACTATTAATGATGACTAAAATTATTAAATTAAATGAACAAGTATTATAATTTTTAATGTTCTGAGGTAATCTTTTTCTTCATTAGTACTTTAAATTTAAAAATTCAACATTCAGTTGAAATAATTTTTTAATTTCATTAATTTTTTATTTAAAATATTTTAAATTTTGATTGACACATAATAATTGTACATACTTATGGGATACAATGTGAGATTTCAATACATGTACACGATGTGTAATGATCAGATCAGAATAATTGGCAGAGCCTCAAATATTTCTTTGTTTTGGTAACATTCAAAATCCTCTACTAGCTATTTTGAAACACACAATTGTTGTCATCTATAGTCATCCTACTGTGCTCTAGAATATTGGAAGTTATTCCTTCTATACAACGACCTCCCTGTATCTCTGAACTACTGTCTCCATTCTATCCTCTCCTTCCTTTCCCAGTTTATGATAACCACTATTCCACTTTTTACTTCTATGAGATCAACTTTTTAGCTTTCATATCTAAGTGAGAACATGTAGTATTTCTTTGCTTGACTTATTTCACTTACATAATATCCTCCAATTCCATCCATGTTGCTGCAAATGACAGGATTTCATTCTTTATGGCTGAACTGTATTTGATGAAATATGTATCTATATATACATATTTTATATAATATTTTATTTTATTTAGGAACTCATCTATTTATTCTTATAATTTTATTGGTGCACTGTAATTATACAACACAGTTAGATATAGTGGAGCATGCCTGTAATTCCAGCTACTCAGGAGGCTGAGGTAAGAGGATCAAGCAAGTTTGAAGACAGTCCCAGCAATTTAGTGAGACACTACCCCCAAATAATGTTTGCTTTTAATCTAGAATTCAGAAAAATATTTTTGTTGTCAATTTGGAGATAAAAAAACATATTTATGATATTGAATCTTCTGGATCATGAACATGATATATCTCCAATTATTTGTTATTTTAATGCCTTTCAGGTGTTTTAAAATTTATCAGCTTCAATATGAATGGGGAGGGGGAGAGCACAGGGTGGGTTGTGGAAGGAAACACACTAGGTGTTGTATGCATGTATATTTCTATCACACTAAACTTCAATATGATGTATAAGTACAATGCACCAACAAAAGTATATTAAAAAACAATATATAGGAATTAATTGCAATTTTATGCAAAATTAATAATTAAGAAACATTAATCTTTGAAAAAATTATCCTAATAGTAGTACAATTAAAAATACTTAGGAATGTACCAAATCTGCATGGAATAAATTTTGAAACACTTAAAAATAATTTTAAAACATTCTTGGAGGTTCACAATATGAAATTTCAAAATTTCTACTATATATTTGAAAAGTTTTATTTTATCAGATTCCAAATATATAAATGTACCTGCCGGGTGTGGTGGTGGACGCTTGTAATCCCAGTACTTTGGGAGGCGGAGACCAGAGGATCAGAGTTCACGGCCAGCCTCAGCTCTCTCTCTATCTCTCTCTCCCTGTCTCTCTCTCTCTCTCTACTTAGTGAGGCCCTCTGCAACTTCGTGAGACCCGGTTTCAAAATAAAGCATAAAAAATAGGGCCGGGGGTGTAGCACGGAGGTAGAACGCCCCTGCGTTCAATCTCCGGTACCGCAAAAAAAAAAAAATAAAATAAATAAATGTACCTGAATTTTTACTTTTGAAATGCATTGTATTAATTTGGAAATGCCCCTAGTGATTTCATATTCATTTTAAAAGAAAATTTAATTCTGCATGTTAGTGACTTACTAATATTTTTTTTTTTTTTTTTTTTTTGCGGTACCGGGGGTTGAACCCAGGGGCATTCTACCTCCCTGCTACACCCCCGGCCCTATTTTTTATGCTTTATTTTGAAACCGGGTCTCACGAAGTTGCGGAGGGCCTCACTAGGGAGAGAGAGAGAGCGAGAGACAGGGAGAGAGAGAGACAGGGTGAGAGACACAAAGAGAGAGAGAGCTGAGGCTGGCCGCGAACCCCGATCCTCTGGTCTCCGCTTCCCAAAGTACTGGGATTACAAGCGTGAGCCACCACGCCTGACTCCTAATATTCTTTTTCAAATGTAGTTATTTAAGATAATTATTTGCTTTAAATGTTTCCAAATTCTGTTCCCTTTTAAAAAATTGAATTGCATTTTGCCAAAAAGAAATTAAATATATCAATAAAAAGGCTATGGTATGGTATAAAATATTTAAACTAACTATATTGTACCCCCTACTTTTATATATGTTTGAAAATGTTCATGACTAAATTTTTTTTTTCAAATACAAATATACTATTTTATTCTAAGGGAATATTTCTGTGGTTTCTGCAAAGGGAAAACCCAAAAGTGGTTAAAAACCAAAAGAACAGAAAGGATGATTTAGTTGATTTTTTGTTTAATGTTTTTTTTTCTCCTGGGGAAGAACATGACTAAATTTTAAAAATAAAAATTAATTTAAAAGGTATTTGTATATACTCTATATATGTTTATGTATATATAAATATTAGAAGCAATTTGGAATTTGTCAAATTATGCTATCCAATATTATATACTGTTTTAGTCTTCTACAAATTCATGTATGTGACTTTAAAATCCACTCAGGCAAACACAAAATCAGCCCCTTCCTACCCCCAACCCAAGTGGCCCTGTGAAAGCAGACACTCATTTAACCCATATATGTTGGAAGTTTGTTTAGTCTTTTAAGAATAAATTCAATCAAGGTATTTGAATAAATACTAAATGTAAGATAAGTTAATACTTTTTATTAAAAATGCAAGCTTTATTTTTAAATACAAAGGGTATGAGATGTCAATTTTGCATATTAGAACAGTTCCTACTAATACACCATAGTGAAAAGGAAGTAAAAAAGCATATGGATGAGAATCTGCCAACCCAAAGAATAAATAAAATTTAAATGTGACATTTATTTAACATTAATGTGTTAAGAGTTAGAAGAATAAAAAGTACTGATTATCACAATCCAATGTCCTGTGCAGGGTGAACCAAGACCAGTTAGCAACAAAAAGG
Organism: Glis glis; assembly: GCA_004027185.1. Classification (NCBI taxonomy): domain Eukaryota; kingdom Metazoa; phylum Chordata; class Mammalia; order Rodentia; family Gliridae; genus Glis; species Glis glis. The sequence goes on from PVJS01010960.1 coordinate 20,435, forward strand.
AACATAGGGAAGCTCTTACTTTTCCACACATGGTGATCTACAGTAGGTAGCTAGGTAGAAAAGTGGGAAAAGAAATTCAGGCTCCACCCTTGGGTGATAACCAACCGGCCATTACACTGCCCAAGGACTACCTGGCGACTGACTCGTCCCAAGGACTACCTGGCGACTGACTCGTTAAGGTCAGATAGTTCCTTCTCCATCTGGGAGAAAACTGGGTGCAGCCAGTCCAAGAGCCTAGAACATGTGCAGACTGCTAGAGCTCCCCCTCTAGACAACCTCAGGTCATTACAATATCATTTGCACTTGGGTTCACCTTCTCCATGTGTTTCATTTAGGCGTGATAGCAGAGTTCCAACGTGGCTAAATTGGTGCAGGCTCACTAAACCTAGGCAGGAAACAAATGTAACCTCCCCAAATAAATCATCAGGAGGATGGAGATTCTTACGTGGGCCATAAAACATCATGACTCAGAAGACACTAGGACTCTCCCTTCTCTTGGGATGGCCAGCTCCACGTTCTGTGGAGGATACTGTCACTTCATTGAATAAACTCCTTTGTGTTTACTTAGTCTGTGTATTTTGACTGAAATCTTTCTTTCAGGAAGACAAAAACTGCGGAACCTTAGCCTGGTAATGATGTCAGTCTTTCCATCATAGAATGAAGAGACAATATATGGATTACTGAGTAAATTGCATGTATGAAAAGACAGTATTTCCTTAAGTAGTACACTCAATAAGTTAAACAGGCATTGGTTCTAATTTTCTAAATCTGACTTTTATATGTTCTAATAAAGCTATTGGTAAAAATTTGGAAAGAGAGACCTACTCATAATTTGTCATGACAACCTTTCCTGAAATGTGGGCTCCGTGACCCCTTTGCCTACTCTGATGAGGGCAACACAGCTTTTTGAGGCGCTGCATTCCTTGTTCCCACTCTTGTGTTGTTTTTCTTTTTCTTTCTTTCTTTTTTTAAATCTTGTATCCTTCCAAGTGTGGCTTATCAACTCAATAGTAGTAGTGAAATAAATATCTTCCAAAATTCTTTGCTTTTAAGATTAGATAATATGAATACATTATTGTTTTGTGTATCTGTTTTAAACTCATTGATGCACTTGCAAAATATTTTTAGAAATTCTCTGTAACATAGTTTACAAAATCCATTTGCCAAGTTTTCTAAATCATTGTAAATTTCTAGTTATCTCTGGAAGCAACAGGAAAGCTGGTAAACGAAGCAATTACAGGTACTGTTGTTATTGCTCATTTTTTTTTTTTTTTTGCGGTACCGGGGATTGAACCCAGAGGCGTTCTACCTCCGCGTTACACCCCCGGCCCTATTTTTTATACTTTATTTTGAGACCAGGTCTCACGAAGTTGCGGAGGGCCTCACTAAGGAGAGAGAAAGAGAGAGAGAGAGAGAGAGAGAGCTGAGGCTGGCCCTGAACCCGGATCCTCCGGTCTCCGCCTCCCAAAGTACTGGGATTACAAGCGTGCGCCACCACGCCCGGCTGTTATTGCTCATTTTTTAAAACAAATTCAGAAGAAATCTAGGGGCTGGAAATAAAATCAAATTTATGTGTAATTGCTTATTTTTTAAATAGTCTAACAAGATATGCATGTCACCAGAGTTTAGCTGAAATTGAAAGAGAAAACAATAAATATTTGCCAGCATCTATTTTGCTAATCACTCTGCTATAGTCTTTGTATTCATTGCCTTATATACTCATTACTAGTCTATTTTTAACACAAGGAAATTGAGATTTAAAAGACTTGCAAAAGAGACTATGCTTACAGTACAAAATATTTGTGATGGTAGTGTCCTATATCCCACCAGATGCACTGTTGGAAAATCAAAGATTAAATTAGGTGAAAGCAAAAATTTATTAGTAATTATAATTAAATAATTTAAGCATAATATCTGCAAGTTTTGCTTCAATTTTTAGATCCAGATATTCAAACATAGAAATGTCTACCAAAAATGCAGAAAAATTATAGAAGTGAATTGCATCAATCAAATCAAAAGAAACTGTAACTTGTGAGGACCCAAAGACTTGCAATAATTTGACCAGTTATGACTTTTTAAGATAACTAGGGGGAAACATATCTAATTAAACATATCTCTATATGTTTCATGAGTATTCCTTTGATTTTAGGATTATTATCAAGAATTAGCTCATATTTCATATTAATTAAGCAGTATTTTTAAAATAAAAAAATCATGTTATATAAATATTGACATACATTAAGTACTATAAATATTGCATCATAAAATTTTGTTTGTTAAATATGTTGTACATTCATCTATATGTGTGTCTGGGTCCTAATATGAGATTATTTCTTATTTTAGGTCATGGACAAGAGTGAAAAACATTGTTCAAGAGTGCACAGCTTATTCAAATTGTTTAACCTAGTGTTAAGAGTATTATAAATATCAGAGAGGCTTTAGCTAAAGATAAATGTTGTCTCTTATGATTCTGAGTGGTTTCTGAAAATATGCTATATTTATTCTGTTGAATTGAAGACTAGGAATCAAGTGAAACATCTGGTTTGATTCGTCGGAAGTTCCATTCAGCTTCCAGGCCACAATATAGTTTGATATTACTTTTGGTAACAACTATACCTACTTAAAACACACAACTTTTTTCTTTTTTTAATGATGGTACAAAGTAAAAAGTAACTATTACATTAAATAAAAATCAAATTAGAGCCAGGTGTGGTGGCACATGCTTGTAATCCCAGTACTTGGGAGGCTGAGACAGGAGGATAGCAGGTTTGTGGCCAGCCTCAGCTGCTTAGTGAGGCCCTCCACAACTTAGTGAAACCCTGTTTCAAAATAAAAGGATAAAAAATAGGGTCGAGGGTGTAGCTAGGAGGTAGAAGGCCCCTGGGTTAAATCCCCAGTACTGCAAAAAAAAAAAATCAAATTAGTAGGCTTTTTATGATTTTCTGAAAAAATATTTTATTCCTATAAATAACCAGTTGATGATCACCTAACTTTTATATACTTCATATTTTCTTGATTGTAGTGACATAATATAAATTTATTTTAGTTCTCAAAGTGTGTTTTTGCCAGCACAAACTTCTAAAAGTGTCATTTCAAACATAATGATAACAGTACTACTCTGATATTATATTGTAACATAATATTATACTAGGTACATAGCTCTGAGCTATCAGCTATGTTCACACTTCAAATATTATGAAGGCAACTCAGTAAATAGAAGAGTAAATGTCAGGCGATTTCTTTTATCTTCATTTCCTGCAGTTACATAAAGTGCCTATTTACCATTTTCTTAGGTCTTGTTTCGAAAGCAGAGAAACAACATGATTTTCAAAAAGAGTGTTTTTTATTAAAATCAAACTGCAATTATCTATTTATGCATCTTCATTAGAAAAACATAAGGACTTCAAGCATAAGGGCACTAGTTCATAGACATTCTGCTTTGCTTTAAGATATAGAAACAGAAATGTTATCTATGGCCAAGTTGAGAGGTTTAATAATCAATAACTATAATTTATGATTTATTTTTATATTTAAGTTTTTATTACTGAATTCTAGAATTAAACAGTTTTGGAATGTCTGTATCTGTTTTAAAAGTTCTTGAAATCTAGACAATTCACTTAGGACTTTGAGATGACTCTATGATAGATCTTTGCCATTTGTCTCAGTTTGTATAGATTTGGGAGTAATATTTAGAGTGGGAAATCCAGAATCAAATAAGAACCAGACAATCTAAAATTCAGTAAAGCCTTGGATTTGCTCCTACTTTTTCCTTAACGTAATAAGTGAAGGTATCCATTCAGCATTCATTCAACAAATAAATGTATGAAAATTTATTAAGAACCTGATGTACACACACAAATTTATGAAAGCCAATCATTGTGCTGAGCACAGGAAGGTGGGGAGGGAGAGAGAGTGGGGTGGGAACTTGGGAAGGGCTCAAAAAGTACTGTGTGCATGTATGCCTCTATCTGAACTTCATCAAGATGTATGATTACAATGTACTAATAAAAAAAAGAGAAGATCCAAGATGACAATGGAGTAGGGACCCCTAGATGAGCTTGTCTCAAAATCACCTCGGGGGCTCTGAACTGAATAAAATTTCACATCCAAAGAAGAACCAAAAGCCAATAACTAGCAACCTGAGACTGACTTCACAGACATAAAGACTACCAGCCACAGAATTCCACAGGATCCCACAATCCCATGATGGTAGGATCTGAAAGGAGCCATCTCCCGGGACCTTGCAGCCAAGGCTACAGCATAGCTCACCTCCTCCATCAGTGATTCAGGGCAGGGAACTGGAGCAGAACTCCGTGAGTTGCGGGACCGACCATCCCAACGACAGATTGTGAGTTCATCTAGCAGCTGTCCTAGGGTGTGCTCATCCAGGCGACTGAGTGACCCAGAGCCCGTCTCAATGACTGTCCCAGAGTAGGGTCGTCCCAGTAGCCAATTGTCCCAGCAGTGGATTGTGAGTTCACCTCAGCGGCTGTCTGAGCCTAAGTTCATTCCAGCAGCCTATCAAACCAGCAGCATGAGCATAAGTTATGGGGCCATCCCAGAGGGTGATGATCCCACCAGGAGACCACCACGGGCGCACACAGGGAACAGAGGCATGTGTGGCAAAGAAACAGACTCCCATGGGTCTGAGACTTTGCAAATCACCCACGCAGTGGTGGGGCAGGGGCTACAGTTGGACACAGCATAGAAGTGAACAGGCAGACAGCCCTAGAGACATTCAGGTGGGAGGGAATGACAGCTCACAGCGTACAGAGCCCATTGGGTCTCCAGGGACCAACACTGGGTACCCAGCTGTTCTGGGTGGGGGAAATAACTCAGCTTACCTAGGTAAAGGTTCAGAAAGCAAAAAACCCTGTGCCTGGCTGCATTTGGGCACTGAGAGCACCAACAGAGACCAGAGAGGGCACACGCGAATGCAGTGGCCAGAACAACATAGGTGCCTCAGGGACCAAGATAACTGAGCCACCCATACCCAAGGCTCAGAACTGTACAATTACTCCCTGCCAGACTGATCAGTGGGAGGAGAGTAATGGCGGTGTCATCCTGCTCAGGACGCACCTGGAGGCCAGGAGACCAGAGGCTCAGTAGGGCCCTGCTTGATCATAGCTTCAGGCTGGGACCTGGACATTCTCACCACCAGCAGAGTTTATACTTGGTATGCATGAATGCCAGTAACTGACATGATCTTAACAAGCAGATCAGGGGTGGTCTACAAGGGGCCACCAAAGTACATTGAGCTGAGTCACAAGCTCAGAATATTAGTAATTGCTGGCTTTGCTGAGACTAAGCCCACTGGCCACAGAGGCCAGAGCTCAGTGCTCTGCATTATCAAGGACTCACAATTAGCAGAGCAGCAGCGGTGGCTGTCCGGCATTAATTCCCAATCAGCAGCCTGCAGGCTCTGAACAGAATACCACAGTCTCTAGCACAGCGGAGTTTGGGCCTGGAGAGCACAGCAGCTGCCAGAAAATCAGAGACTCCTCTTTGCTTGCACTAAAAATTATATCTAGCTAAAGAGGTTCTGAGGGACAAATGCAAGAGATTGGTCATATGAGTCAGATTGTGTAGAGACAAATATATACCCCCCAGCAAAGACCTTATTATATAGGGATAACAAATAGACACAGGTCTTACACACAAAAAGGAAGAAGATTCTGAGACAACAGAAAGACAAAATTGAGAACACTGAAAATACCAGAATGAGGAAAAGCGAGAAAACAAGAAATTCTCACAATGTAACAACAAAGGAGATTACTGATACCGCTCTGTAGGAAATGCAAGATGAAGAATTCTGAATTCTTATCTTCAGAATGATGAAAGGCCTCAAAGGAAGTGTACAGGAGATAAAGGAGTAAATTGAGACTTTAAGAAAGAACCAGAAAGAAATTTTGAATGAAATGAAGGAGTCAATAAATTAATTGAAGACCGCAATAGAAACCAAGTCTGGTAGGCTTGACTACATGGAAAACAGGGTATTACTCCTGGAAGACAGTTCATTCAAAACTGAAAACACAGTCAACGATAAACAGAGGATATTACAACAACATACCCTAACCATCCAAGAAATACAGAACAACACAAGACATCCTAATCTAAGGATAAAAGGCATTGAGAAACATTTAAAAGCACAGATCAAGGGTATCAGAAACCTCTTCATATTAATAATTTCAGAGAATTGTATAAACATAGAAAAAGACTTGGACATTCACATACAGGAGACATACAGAACATCATTAAGACAGGACCAAAGAATGACCTCCCCAGCCCACATAATAATCAAAATGACTAAATAGACACCAAGAAAAGAATCTTAAAAGCAGAAAGGACAAAAGAATGGGTGAAATATAGGGGCAAAACAATAAAAATTACTCCAGGCTTCTCAATCCAAGTCATGAATGCCAGGAGGGATTGGTATGAAGTACTCTGGACCCTGGAAGAAAACAACTTCCAACCAAGACTGATAAATCCAGGAAAGTTGTCATTCAAAATTGATGGAGAAATAAAAACATTCCAAGACAAGCAAAATCTTAAAGAATTCATGAGAACCAAGCCAGTACTAGAGAAGATCCTAAAAGAAATAAAACGCAAAGAAGAAAAAACAAGCAAATTCCAGAACCACAAAAGAGTGAACTCCACCAGGTGGACAACTAAGAAAGGAGACTTGACACTACATCAAACAGAAAATAGAACTCAAAATGACAGGAAACAAAAATCATATCTCAATAATAACTTTGAATATCAAAATTAAAATTACTCCCCAATTAAAAGACATAGACTGGCAATGTGGATTAAAAAACATAACCCAACTATATGCTGCTTACAAGAAACTCACCTTCTAGCCAAAGATATTCATACGCTAAAGGTGAAAGGATGGAAAAAGATATACCATGCAAATGGAGATCAAAACAAGCAGGGGTAGCAATGCTTATATCTGAAAAAACAGACTTTAAGCTAAAACACATCAGAAGAGACAAAGCAGGACACTTCTTATTAATAAAAGGAACAATCCAACAAGAAGATATAATGATAGTAAACATTTATGCCCCAAATGTGGGTGCACCCACATTTGTAAAACAAAGTCTTCAGGAGAACAGGTCTCAAATAGACCCAAATACAATAATACTGGGAGACTTCAACACACCACTCATGCCACTAAATCGATTCTCCAGACAAAAGATGAATAAAGACTCTTCAGACCTAAAGAAAACTATAGACCAAATGGATCTAATAGACGTATACAGATTATCTCAACCAGCAACAGCTGAATATAAATTTTTCTCAACTGCCCACGGACTATTCTCCAAAATAGACCACATCCTGAGCCACAAAGCAAACACCAGCAAATTCAAAATATGTAACATAATTCCCTGCATCTTCTCAGATCATAATGGAATTAAAGTAGAAATTAATAACAGGAAGATCAAAAGTAATCACATAGGTATATAGAGACTGAATGATACACTCTTGAATGTGGACTGGATCAGAAAAGAAATAAAGGGAGAAATAAAAAAAATCCATGGAATTAAATGAAAATAGAGACAAGACATACCAAAATCTATGGGACACTTTGAAGGCAGTGTTAAGAGGAAAATTTATAGCACTGAGTGCCCACATAATAAAACCAGAAAGTCACCAAATAAACCTAATGACACACCTCAGGGACCTAGAAAAACAGGAACGGTCTAATCCCAAAGCCAGTAAAAGGCAGGAGATAACTAAAATCTGAGCTGAAATCAATGAAACAGTGAATAAAAAAACAATGCAAATGATCAACAAAACAAGAAGCTGGTTCTTTGAAAAGATCAACAAGATTGACAAACCACTAGCTAACTTAACCAAAAGAAGGAGAGAATCAACCCAAATTACTAAAATCAGAAATGAAAAAGGAGACATCACCAAAGATAGCAGAGAAATTCAGAGGATCATCAGAAACTATTTGGAAAACTTATATTCCAATAAACTGGAAAACATGGAAGAAATTGACAGATTTCTAGACACATACAACCTACCTATATTGAACCAAGAGGATATAGAAAACATGAATCAACCAATAGTAAGCAAAAAGATAGAAACAACAGTACAAAGTCTGCCATCAAAGAAAAGCCCAGGTCCACACAGTTTTCCAGCTGGAGTCTAAAAAACCTTTACAGAAGAACTAAACCCAATACTTCAAAGTTATTCTTTGAAATCAAAAGAGATGGAATTCTTCCAAATTCCTTCTATGAGGCCAGCATCACATTAATACCAAAGCCAAATAAAGATACCTCAAGAAAAGAAAATTACAGACCAATATCATCAATGAACATAGATGCAAAAATTCTAAACAAAATTTTAGCCGTGCATATTCAAAATTGTATCAAGAAAATTGTACACCATGACCAAGTTGGTTTCATCCCAGGAAAGCAACTCTGGTTCAACATACACCAAAGAATACATATTATTCACCATATAAATCGAACTAAAAACAAGAATTACATGATCATCTCAATAGATGCTGGAAAAGCATTTGACAAAATCCAACACCCATTCATGTTAAAAACTCTACAGAAAATCAGAATATAAGGAATGTACTTCAAAATCATTAAGTCAATATATAATAAACCCAAAGGCAACATCATATTGAACAGGGAAAAACTGTGGGAATTCCCTTTAAAATCCAGAACAAGACAAGGATGCCCACTATCACCACTCCTTTTCAATATAGTCCTTGAGACTCTTGCCAGAGCAATAAGACAAGAGAAGGATATCAAAGGAATTCAAATAGGAAAAGAAGAATTAAAATTATCTTTATTTGCAGATGATATGATCCTATATCTAAAAGACCCAAAAAACTCAACCAAGAGTCTACTAGAGCTGATTAGCAAATTCAGCAAAATAGCAGGATACAAAATCAACCTAAAAAAATCAGTAGCTTTCCTATATGCCAACTATGAATCCACTGAGAAAGAAATCCAGAAAACAATTCCATTCATAATAAGCTCAAAACCAATCAAATACCTAGGAATAAATCTAACCAAAGAGTTAAATGACCTCTACAATGAAAATTATAAAACACTGAAAAATAAATTGAAGATCTTAGAAGATGGGAAGATCTCCCCTGCTCTTGGATAGGCAGAATAAATATTATCAAAATGGCCATTCTACCAAAAGTGATGTACAGAGTCAATGCAATTCCTATCAAAATACCAATATCATTCTTCACAAACCTGGAAAAATCAGTCATTAATTTTATATGGAGAAACAAAAGACCCAGAATAGCCAAAGCAATTCTCAGCAATAAGACCAGGCAGGAAGCATAACAATCCCTGACTTCAAATTATACTACAGAGCTAGAGTAATAAAATCAGCATGGTGTTGGTACAAAAACAGACACATAGACCAATGGAACAGAATATAATATTCAGAAATAAATCCACAAACTTATAGCCAATTGATTTTCAACAAAGGTGACAGAAACATACGTTGGAGAAAAGACAGTCTTTTCAACAAATGGTGTTGGGAAAACTGGTTATCTATATGTAGAAAAATAGAAGTAAATCCTTACCTTTCACCTTGTACAAGAGTCAACTCAAGATGGATCAAAGACCTGGAAATTAGACCAGAGACTGTGAAATTACTAGAGGAGGGCAAAGATTCAACACTCCAACATTTAGGCACAGGTAGAAACTTCTTCAACGGGACCTCCAAAGCCCAAGAAACTAAAAGTTAATAAGTGGTATAGCATTAAACTAAAAAGTTTCTGCACATCAAAGGAAACTATCAGGAGTCTAAAGAGAAAGCCTACAGAATGGGAGAAGATCTTTGCAAACTATTCCTCTGACAGAGAACTTATATCTAGGATATACAAAGAACTTAAGACTTCACACTAAAAAAAAAAAAAAAACCAACCAGAAATGGGCAAATTGAATAGACACCTCACAAAAGAAGAGATATAAATGGCCAATAGATACATGAAAAATGTTCAGCATCATTAGTAATCAGGGAAATGCAAATCAAAACTACTCTGAGATTTCATCTAACCCCAATCAGAATGGCAAGCATTAAGAAATCAAACAACAATAAATGTTGGTGATGATGTGGGGAAACAGGAACTCTTCTGCACTGTTGGTGGGAGTGCAAACTAGTTCAACCATTATGGAGATCAGTGTGGAGATTCCTTAGTAAATTTGGGATGAATCTACCCTATGATCAGGCTATACCACTACTGGGTATCATTCTAAAGGGATTGAAACTATAGAACTACAGTAATATATGCATACCCGTGTTCATAGCAGCACAATTCACAATAGCCAAATTATGGAACCAACCTAGGTGTCCATCAACAGACGAATGGATTACAAAACTATGGGAAATACACACAATGGAATTCTACTCAGCAATAAAGAATAATAAAATAATATCATTTAACAAGAAAATGGAAGGACCTGGGGAACATTATGTTAAGTGAGATCAGCCAATCACAGAAAGTGAAGGGACATATGTTTTCTCTAATATGCACAAGCTAGGGAGTAGTTGGGATACAAGAGGGACTCTAGACAATGGTGGAAAAGCCTCAGTGGAGCCAGGGAAGTTGTCTAAGGGAAGGGGAAGGGGAAGAATGAAGTTCATTAATGGAATTACTACCACTGACCATATGTACATATGAGAATATACCAACATCAATCTCAGTACTCTGTATTTGGGGGATGGGGAGCTGGGGGGGCACCAAGTGCTGTGTGCATGTATGTTACTGTCAACTTGATTTTCATTGTGATGTGAGACTATAATGCACCAATAAAAGTACATTTAAAAATATAATCAATAATATTGAGGAAAAAAATAACCTACTATTGCCAGGTAATCCCACAAATTCAACTGTATCTCATACAGTCATAAAAGACTAAATTCTTAGCCTGGCATGGTGGCGCACACTTGTAATCCCAGTACTTTGGGAGGCAGAGACCAGAGGATCCAGGTTCGCGGCCAGCCTCAGCTCTCTCGCTCTCTCTCTCCCTGTCTCTGTCTCTCTCTCTCCTTAGTGAGGCCCTCCGCAACTTCGTAAGACCCGGTTTCAAAAAAAAGTATAAAAAATAGGGCCGGGGGCGTAGCGCGGAGGTAGAACGCCCCTGCGTTCAATCCCCAGAACCACAAAAAAAAAAGACTAAGTTCTTTTGCTTTAATCTCTTCATTTCCTCTCTTTGTTTACTATCTCTCTTTCATTTCCAGAAAATTTCCTCTTTTACAATGGATAGCTTTAAAATTATTCATTTAAAGCTGTGATAATGGATTTAATGTGGAGAGCATAGCATTAATCAACCAAATGTATGTAACAATGTTTACATTTCCTATCTCCATTTTCTTTTCTTTACATATAAACAATTTATATGAAAAACACAAAAGATGACTGAGGATATACCATATTATGGTACACCTCCTTGTTCAGATATAATCTTATCAACAATTTTCTTTTGAAAGCAGGCTCTTTCTGGTAAATTATCTCACCTACAAAGGTGATGAGAAAAAAATATTTTTGAAAACTCATCCTTGTAATCCCAGTACTTGGGAGGCTGAGACCGGAGGATCCAGATTCATGACCAGCCTCAGCTACTTACAGAGGCCCTCCGCAACTTAGTTTCAAAGTTTCAAAGTAAAGAATAAGAAATAGGGTTGGGGGTGTAGCCCAGAGGTAGTGTTATGGTGGGAGCAGCGCTGTAGGCTCTTCCTTCAATTCAGATCAGATTGTCTGAAGATAAGAATTAAAAACTAACAGGCAGCTCGGTTGCAGCTTTAACAAAATTTTATTACAAAGTCAGTAGGAAATAGAAAAAGAGTAGAGGAAAAGCAACATGCCTGGAAGACACGCTGGAGAGCCCGAAAGTGGAACTCTGCCCCTCCCTCCGACCCTGACCCCTCAAATACAATTTTCACATTGGTGTGGTTTTATCAGTGTTACCAAGGCAACGAGCTAGTAACTTATTTCTTAGGCATAACTTATTCCTTAGGCAGGTGGTGCCTTCTAGCCTGCTAAGTGCACTTACTAAGTGCAGAGGTCAACAATCTACCTTGTTTTACCCCTATTGTACTGGGCTGTATTGGTTGTCTATCAACTATGGGCACTTTGATGTAACATGTGAAGTTTGTCTTTCTCATACTAAGGCCGAGTCACAAAGAATAGGAGGGAAACAGAGGCACTGATTATAGCCAGTGTGGCAGTGTGGCTGTGTACTGTGATCTTAGGGTTAAAGGCTTAACTGCCTCTATGGTGCTCATAAGTCTCTGTGTGCTTCTAAGGCTAGAGGCTTCAATTGTCTTTACATTCTTACTATGGGTTAATCATTTAGAACAAAGGGGCAGAAGAGAAGGGAGGGGGAGCTCTTGGAATGTGATGAAGCTACTGCTTCTCCCTGCCTGAATGACTGCCTTTTACATTTTATTAAAAATTAATATCAGAGCAAGTTTCCTAAACTGGCACAGTAGAATGCCCCTGGTTCAATCCCCGGTACTGCAAAAACAAACAAACAACAACAACAAAAAACTCATCCTGATGCTTTTTTCTTAACAAAATGAATATATGTATATTTCATACTACAAAAGCATTATAAAAACTTCAAAACCTAGAGCATTAAAAATAAAATAAATATTGCTTAACAAAAACCTCACATATGGTTTTCCTAGTCCTTAGCCTATATGTAATTTGTTTTTGTATTGTTGTGATCACAAAACAAATATAATTTTTATTTTATTTTTTCATTTAAAATTATGACATAATTAGTTATAGTAAAAGGGAAATGATTAAGAAGTCTTCATCCATCATTTTTTTCCATTTCAATTTACCCAACTTATTATATTTTGATGATTTCAACAGCATTTTCTGCCTGGTAACCCTAACACCTAACTCCCAGACAGTATGCTTTACAAAGAAAACAGAAAATGAAGGTTGAACTGGCTCACAATCATGTAGGTAAACAAGTCCATTCCCTCCCACTAAGTGTTTCTCAAACCTCAGGAATTTTCACTGTGCTTATTTGCTTTCTGATACCATAAATATGTGTATCTCTTCTTATGTCAATATTTTTCTTTACCCCAACCTCTCTTCTTGAACTTTAACCTTTCTCTTCTAGGGAGTTTGTTCAAAACTGGAGATAATGATTTGTTAATACTTTGTCATAGATACTACATATTTTTAATAATTATAATATTTTGTTATCTGTCTGGGTATAGTGTCTACCATTCACTCATTACTCTTAGTATATTGGTCTGGGCCTGTATTTGTTTCATTTTGAGACTCTAGGTATAATCTTATTATTTAAAAACTTTAGAAATACTCTTATTGTTGCATTGTACTATACATCATAATGAGGTTCAGAGTGATACAAACCTACATGCACACAGCACCTGGTGTGTTTCTCTCCAGCTCCCACCGTGAGCTCCCCCCCCCCATGCATGCTAGTGAGATTGGTAGTGATGCCTTCATATTTGGTCATAGCATTATGTGAACTGTTTTCTTCCTCAAGTCTCCTTTGGTACCTCTTCACTTGCCTCCCCCAACCCCCTTCCACTATTCTCCTGGTTTCCCTCATTTATCTGAAGTCCCTTTTGTTTCCTATTTTCTCTCTAGCTACCACACGTGAGAGAAAACATGACTCTTGACTTTCTGAGACTGCCTGATGGTAGCATAATATTCTCTAGTTCCATAATCTTCTTAACAAGTTTAATTCACACCCAAATTTCTTATCACCCTCACTCCCACCTCCAATTCAGGCAACTTTCTCTTCATGTTTGGGGTCAAGCTTTTTAAGAGTTTTTTTTTTTTTGCAAAATTCTTTCATCATGTTATTCCTGCACTTTATTTGTAAACCATTTGCAACTCTGGAATGGTCAGTATTGTCTCTCTTTTCTTTAAGCCTGACCAGCTCTTATTCATTTGTAGAAATTCAGCTTAATTAAACCACCTCAAGAAAATCACCAGGACCCTGGAGAAGAAGTTAGCTCATTTAGTGAGTGAGTCTCCTTTGTACCATCAGTATAGCATATATCATGGTACAATTTAGTTAACTAATTGCCCATGGGTTCCCATGAAGGCAGAAAATGTGATTCATTTGTGAAGTGAATCTTCAGCACTTTGTAGGTTGCCCAGCAGGTTATGCACAAAGTAATCATGCAGAATCAACAATAACTTATTTATATCTTGCATGTATTCTCTTTCTTTCTCTAATCCAAAGTCCAACTCCAGTGTTGTCTTCTACAGGAAATTGAGGGTTGGAGAATGAGCATATAAGTCTGACTTTCAGTTTTCTTACTGGAAAAATGAAGAAATTTAGAAATGTTTACATTTCTGTTTCCATATATGCATTTTGTCAGGGGAGATTTGAAAAGATGCTCACCAAAAGATTGATCACCTGTGTCTTATATTTTCATATATAATTTAAATTTTCTGCAATAGCCATCTACTATTTTATAAAAAGCAAAAAAAGTAGGTAGAAAATTTTAAAAATGAGTGAATTTAATAAATTTGCTTCAAATTCAAATTCTGTAATCTTGTGAATAATCCCTATCGGTGTCATTCCACGATAGTCTTTCTTCCTCTAAAGAATATGTAGTCCTTATCAGTTTTTGTAAAAGCATTATATATTTTTTAACTGATCTATGTGTCTTTCACAGAAGACTGTGGGTACATTTTCAATAGCCTACTCCCAACATTGACTCCTTTCACAGTAAGCTACTTTCACTTCCCTCAAGTAAAATCCAACACTACATTAGAAATATAGTAAATATGTAATAATCTTCACTAAGTTAAATTGAAGTTCCATGTCATAATATTTGTAATAGTTCCATTGGAACAATGATGTCAAAATTCAAGCATATGTTTTTGAAAACCGAAAAATCAACTGCATCAAATTATCTGCAAATTTACTTATAATTAGACTATTACAATGCATCAGCTGTTTCTGTTGAATCCAAATTTGTTAGATTCTATATATTTATATCCATAGATATGTAAGTAAATAATTCTTTAAAACACCAAATACCTGGAGTAAAAAAGGTGGAAGTATCCTCCAAAACTTAAGTAGTTTACTACTGAGACACATCCTGGCATCTCTGATCAATTTACATTCAGAAAGTGGCAAACACTTGCCTGGGTTGATTTGCAAATTTTGCTCAAGACCCTGTGCAAACAGAGCATTGGAAATGGAGGAAGCGGTGACTCTGCATGCACATGTTTCCACGGTGGACACAGCAGCAATGGCCTTGCTTAGACGTAGTCAGTGATTTCTGGGCAGTGTGATTAGTGATGGACTGAAAATCCAGTGCCTCCTAGTTCACCATAACAAGGGAGCCAAGGATGGACACTAAAGTGTTTTTGTGTCTGACAAGGAAAAGGAAGGACCAATAACATATGGGCTGTTATTGAGACCTTATTTATACCTACAGAATGTAGAGCTCTGGAAAATTATGATTATATTAACATCACATTTCCTCCAGAATATATATATATATTACATATATATTATATATTTACTATATATTCATTTATATTTATTTTTATTTAGATTTAATCTCAAATGTTATCTACTCTCTTAGCTAATCTTAAATGAACTTGTCACTCTAGAATTTATTTTTAAGCTTCATCCTTTTTATTAATACAGTAATAAACATGTTGCTCTTTCCTCATTAATTATTAACTATTTACTTATGTTACTTTCTAGAAAACTTTTGCTAATGGACTTGTCACTATCCTTTCTCTTGTATTTCAGAGTAGGGACTATACTTTTCGCTAGGCACAGAGTCTGGCTACATAGGAACTATAAAATTACCTCTCTCAGTTGAGTGACCTATGCTCCACAGTTGTGTTTATTACTTTTTAATAATTCAAAAAATACATTTAAAGCTAATTTTTGTAATAAGAGAAAATAATTATAAACCTAAGAAGTAATATATTATAAATATTTTATCTTACTGAAGTTATAAAGGACCCAAACCTATAATGGAACAGGATGTAATTATACTACAAAAAGTCAAAATGTAAAATCAAATATTTTATTTTAAATCCTGCCAACATTTTTTATAACACAGGCCATAAAAATAGGTTGATCAATCACATTTGGCATTTCTTTCTCAAGGACTAGAAAATAATGACCTGCCTATTGATATATCACATTTTTTTTGGCAAGAGGAAAATAAAATACTGCTTTTTAATATGCATATTTATTGCTAAACAATCTTTGGGTGTCCTAAATTTTCAACACTAGAGGGCAATATATTCTTGCTTTTAGTGCAAAAAGACCAACAGCACCTGTTCTCCTTTGACAGCTTATCAAACAGAAGAAAGTCACTACTAGATGAGCCCAGAGAGTACAAGCAACTCTAAGTAAAACCATCCAGCTATTGACATCTGGAAAAGATCAGTGAACCTTAATGTTAAAACACCAATTATGCCATGATTCCACACCAAATACATTTTAGTCAATTCTCTTCCTGGTGTTTGGAATGAACAGTCAAGTTTATCTTGTTTGTGTGGTTCCTTGCTTCTGAATTTTGAGTTCTGTTCATCTGATATTCTTTATTTTTGTTGTTGCTACTGTGCACAAGAGTGAAATCAATGAAACATAAGCTGTTTAATATCTTGATAATTTTTGTGAAGTTTTAAGTTCTAAATATTTTTCTTCAGTGAACAAAGGTTAGTACTTGTAATTTGAATATGTATAAAATCAACTTTGCTACATCTTGGTTGCAAATTACAATTAATCTAGCATATATTTATTTTACTTTTTAGGTAAATACAATAAAATTCATTGATTCTTATGAAATAGCTCTACCTTTCAGTTCTGCATTTCTCTGTTATGAAAACATGTCTATGCAATAATTTCATTTACCAAAAAAGATATGATTTCTAACAATACTTAAATAATACACAATGTATAATAATGTAAGAATAGAAAATTAACATAACAAATAATAAGAAAACCTTTGGTACAGAAGAGAAATATATACACTATGATTTAGGTTGTCTCTCAAGTTACTCTATTTCTCAGTTATGAGGTAGCAATATAAAACATGAGAACTATATTTTAAATACGATTGACATTATAATTTCTATTAAGCATGGGATTATGATTTATTTGCAAAGGAGTCTTTTTGGATAGTAAATTCTACTGTTCTAGTTATATCTTAGAGTTGCAACATTATGTGCTTCCATTATAATTTATCATTTACCTGAGAATTTGTAAAAAATACCTGTTCATATGTACCTGCTATGCAGATGATTTGAAAGATAATGGATCATTAGGAGGTTGCACATGCAATGAAATATACTCAAATCAATCATCTTGAGTAAAATGCACAAACATAACGATAGATCATTTCTATTCATGTTTTGATTTGTCTTTTTTTTCAAACTTGTTTTCTGTAAGTCATTACAATTTGTTAAAGTATTTTTAGGGACTAAGAACTCTTGTTCAATAACTATCATAGAACTTTTCATAAACAAATGATGAATAACATGGTGATATAAGATGCAAACTATAATTGGGATCCCGACTTCCAGGTGATTAAAAATATGTCCAAAATATAGTCCTTAATTAGATTTACTTACATCATTCCACTCAAGGTATGGTTAAAGACACACACACACACACACACACACACACCATAAAAGTTCATTTTGAAAAGTGGCTAGAGACCTACCATTACACAGCCAGCATGGCCAGTACTGGGATCTGAGCAGTTCTTCAAATGCTACAGCTGCTGACAGCCCTGGGAGCATGTACCCCTGGAAATTCATATGTTGAGATCCTAACCTGCAGTACCTCAGATATGACCTTATTTGTCAACAGAATAGTATGGATGTAATTAGTTAAGATGAGATCTCCTGTAGAAGGGGAGGCCCCAATGTGACTGGTATCCTTATAAAAAGGAATAATTTGACAGATAAGTCTACAGGAAGAATTCCACAAGAAGATGAGCATTATGCCATCACAAGCCAAGAACTTCCAGAAGGAGACCTGGAACAGATCCTTCCCTGGCATATTTAGAGAGACAATGACCCTGTTGGCACTTTGACCTCAGACATCTAACCTCCAGAGCTGTGAAAACAGTTCCTGTTGTTTAAGCATCAGTTCCTGGTGTTTGTTATGGAAACTCTTGCAAACCAATACAGGAGCTATGGATTGTAAGATTGGATGGATATTAGAAAACAATCAGTGCTCCCAAGAGTATGGCAGAGAGGGCTAACCATCCACCAGGATTTCTTGCTCCTCTCCCCATGCCCGGACCTCATCCAACTCTTCTAGCCTGATCCTGTCTGTAGGCTTGCATCCCTCAGGATCAGACAGGGTTCCTGGCAACTTTCCTCACGATGCCATTTGCCCCCAGCCTTGTCAGTCGCCACAACACTTGGCATTCCCAGTATTTATTTGTGATTCCACTTTCTATCTTCTGTATCTTAAAACGTAACACTGTGCTTGTCAGAATACATGGCCAATCATTCTTTCCCTATATAGTGAACTCTTCTCTGAAGGTTATTTTCATCTTCTTAGCTCTCACTGAAACCTGGTTCTCTCCGTAGAACCTCGGCGCTTGCTCCCTGCGGCTGTATTTTCTCTCCCCATTTGCCTGCCATGACTGGGGCAGTTTATTTAAGTACTTATTTCTCATTGCAATTTCTGGACTCTTCTCCTTTCCTACTTTCTAAAAGCCTCTGATTTTTCATCTCACTGAAACAGTTTTTCTTATAATAGTCATCAACCCAATGCCTTGCTAAGACTCCATCAATCATTATCTTTTAAATGTTTTTTTGGAAATTTCTTTTAGAGAACACTTATTCTTGTAAAAATTAGTAATGTAATTATTATTGGTAATAAAAATAGCCATCTGATCCCTACAAGTCTACACCTTCAGTTTTCAGGTCTCCGTATCATTGCTACTGAGTTCCCCAGTCAAATGCTAGGGCTTTGAATTATAACTAATAACCACGAGGCTGTAACTGATTCAGAATACTGGTTTTGCACAATTTGCTCTCCAACCACAATCTCCTATCTTTTTAGCTCCCTTATCCCAACTTTGATAGCATTTAAAACTTGTAGCACCATGAAGCATTCATCTTTCACTTTTTACTCTGTCTCTCATGAATTCACGCTCTTCCTGACTGTTTAAATTCCACCATCAATCATTGTATTTTTTTTCTTTCATATACTCTCAAATCATTTTTCCCACTTTAATTTCATTACAGACACCTAAACACCACTGGCTAAATCCCCCATTTCACCAAATCTGCGTGCACCTCTGAGGATGGATGCAACCAAGCTGTACAAATTCATGACCATTCGCCTCAAGCGGGCTTCTGCTGCTTCCTGTAGTCACGCTGTGGTCTTTTAGTCCATTTGCTATCTCCTCTCCCACATCACTCTTCCATATCTTTTTCTCTATCTTCAAACTTCTACGATTTCTTTCCTTTTCACCACTCTCATCTAATGTCCATGTTTCCTATTGAATGGGAAAAAATGGCAGCAAGCAGAAACAATTTTAATTTTCATAAGCACCCCACTACTACACTTACTTATGTTCTTTTTTCGATGAATTATCCGTTCTAGCTAAGGATAAACCTCCACTTGTGAACTATTTCTAATATACCATCACCAACTCATTGAAAATTCTGCTCAGTAATGCTCACCCATGTAACCATAAAGTTTTCACATCAGCATATAAACATTGTTATTTCTATCATGTTTCACTTACCCCACAAATCCATCCATCACTCCATTTATTTTCTCTTTTCAGCAACTCTTTGAAATGCTGTATCTATTTTTTTTTTCCTGGAACCTGCTCCAACCAGGCTTACATTTGCCACTTTATAAAAATTTCTCTATATAAATATTACTAAGAAACTCCATGTTGTGAATGCTAGTTATTGATTTTCATTCATATTACTTTGTGTATCAGCAGCATTTTGCACTGCTGATCACCCTGTCAATCACACAAAAGCTTTATTTACTAAGCTCGAGGAAATCATGCTTCTTGTTTTTCTATGCATTCCTAGTCACATATTCTTTCCAATCACTTAATCCCAAAAGTGTGGGGTTCCCAAGGGCTTACTCCTTGGACCTCTTCTCTTTCCTGTTTATATTCACTTCTTTGGTGATCTCACATGATCTCCTGGCTTTAAATATTATCTATAAGCTGACTACAAAATTTACATCATACCTAAATATTTTATCAGTTCCTATTTATTTATTCAACTCCCTGATTGATATTTCCAGTTGTAAATGTAATAGAAATCTCCAATCAAAACAAGAACAAATTCAATGGTCTGATATTTTCTTTAACTCTAAATTGATTCCTCCCACATTTTCCCCCACATAGGCCATATGCTCTATTATTTTATTTGATTAGGGACATACACACATAGACACATATTTTGGGGGGTTAGTCATTGATGGCTCTCCTTCTTTCCCACAGACCCACCAGACATCCAATCCACTGGCACACCCAGTAAAATATATCTGAAATGTGAACATAAGTCCCTCACAGTGACACCCTGGTCTAAATTAGAATGATTTCTTCACTGTATTATTGAAATATCTTCCTAAATGATCTTTGTCTCAGCCCTTACTCCACAGCATTTATTTTTTCAATACACTGACTAGAGGTATCATTTTATGTTTCTTCTCTGATTAATTCTCAATGCCAAAATGTCCTCTCCATTTCACTCAGAGTAACAGCAAAATTGAGAGTGGTCTACATAGTCCTACCTAAAATCCTACCACTTTCTCAGTGTGCTTTGCACATTCTGTGTTTTTCACATACTTACCTCTGGGCTGCTGTACCTGAACTTCCTTCTGCCTAGAACACTTGTCCCTCATATATCAACATGCATGTCTTCATTTCTTGTAGTCTTATAATCCAAATTTAATATTCTCAGTATATCTACTTCTGACCACCCAATGTAAAATGCAAGCTCTCTTCCAATATTTTCTAGCCTCTCCTTGGTTTTGTGTGTACATATATGTGAGTGGTTTTGACAATTTATTTTATTATATAAATCATATTACTATTTTTCTTATGTAACTCTTCCATTCAAATGTAAGCTCTTTGAGGCTAAGATTTGACTTTGTTTTATTCCTTTATATTACCAGTGTCTATATTTCATATTATTAGGGATCCCTACTGCATCCTCAGATTCAATCAACTACATATTGAATATATTCAGAATAAAATTCCAGAAAGTTCCAAAGAGCAAAATGAATTTGCTGTGCACTTTGCCATGCATGTGAATGGAGTGACTTGTAGGCATACTTTAGTGTAATCTCTTGCCATTTTGCAGATTCTCAGTCTTTTTCCACACTCATTTGAGCATTATTTGCCTGGCATCTTGTTTGAGTACTATGTAGACAGGCCTATGATAGTTGTGTCTGTACTGCACTTGCATGGACTTCTTTTTTCTTATCATTATTTCCTAAACAATAAGTATAACAACTGTCTACATAGAAATATATTGTATTGGGTATTATAAATAATATGGAGATTTAAAGTACAGGAGAGGATGTATGGAAGTTATATGCCAATATTATACTATTTTATATAAAGGATTTGAACATCTATGATTCTTGGTATTTAGGGCAGCCTAAAACCAATACTCTAAAGATAATGAGGGACGACATTGTAGGAAACTGAATTGAAAAGGTAGGTAGATATCGGAAGATAAAAATATCTCATTTAAAATGTTGAGTTTCATGGAAGCAGCAAGATGGCGATGGAATAGGAGCCCCTGAACGAGCCTGTCTCAAAACTGTCTCAGAATCGCCTCAGGGACTCAGAAATAAACAACATCGCACAGACACAGAAGATCCAAAACCCAAAATCCAGTAACCCAAGTATGAATATGCAGACACAGAGTCTACCAGCTCCAGAATTCCTCAGAAAGCTGCAATCCTGAGACGGCAGACGGCAGGATCAGTAAGGAGCCATCTTACCCCAGTCCCTACTGCCGGGGCTAACAGCCCCCGGCGCCACAGACAGATCTGAAGGAGAAACAGGAATAGAATTCTGAGAGTGGTGGGGCCATAACAGCAGCAGATCGTGGGCTCTTGCCCCGACTGAGCACCTCCCCTTCCACCGCGCTACCAGCCCGTGTGATCCCCAGCTCCCTGCATCGGAGCACCGTGTCAGCCAAGATTGGGGAAGCCTCTACACCCAGCTCCCTGTGCCCCACACCTCATGCACTACGCCATGCTCCGCTCCCCGTGTCCCACCGCCCTGCACAACTGGGTAGCCAGCTGCGCCCTACCACGAGAGTCCGGGGCGGCCCCGCCCCCTGCACCCCCCCTAGGCCAGTGCACCTAGGTCACACAGACAGACACGCCAGCCCAGGCAACCAGCCACATCACCACGTCTGAGCAGGGAGAGCTGGGTACCATGCGGTCCCTCGCCCCCAGCCAGGACCCATGCGCTCTGTAGCCCAACGCCCCCGCACCCCGTGCCCTGCGGCTCCACGCCTCCAGCCCAGACCAGGGTGGCCCACGGCCCACGCACCCGCGGCTTGTGCACCCTCGGCTAGTGTCTCGCGAACCGCAGCCCCGCGGCCCGCGACCCACGGCCCTGAAACCCGCCTACACAAACCGCGAGCCATCTTGCACAATCAGGTGGCCAGATGCGCCCCTCCACGTGCGGCCAGAGCGGCCCTGCCCCCTGCACCCGCCTAGGCCAGCGGCGCTTCTGCCACATGGGCGGGCGGCCAGACACACCGGCCCAAGCAACCAGTCACATAATCCCGTGCAGCGGGGCTCACGGCCCTAGCCAAGACCCGTGTGCCCCACGGCCCCACGCCCCCGCACCCCATGCCCCGCAGCCCCACGCCCCCAGCCCAGACCAGGGCAGTCCACGGCCTGTGCACCCATGACATGAACACCCTCTGCTTGAGCCTTCTTGGCTCGCGTCCCGCGGCCCTGAGACCCGTGGCACTGCAACCCCTCTACACAAGCTGCACCATCCTGCACAATCGGGCGGCCAGGCATGCCCCCCATGCACGACCAGAGCGGCCCCGCCCCCTGCGCCCACCTAGGCCAGCAGCATCTCTGCCACATGGGTGGCCAGACACGCCGGCCCCGACAACCAGCCACATCACCCCGTGTGACCAGGGAGAACCGGGCACCCCGCGGCCACACGCACCCAGCCAAGGACTGGGCAGTGGCCCCATGCCCAGTGCCTGGCGGCCCCACGCCACCAGCCCAGACCCAAGAGGTCCACGGCCCGCCCCCCACAGCTTGCGCCCCAGCGGCCCCGCGACACCACGCCCCGTGACCCCGTGATCAGCCTACACAAGCCGCGCCAACCCACACAACCAAGTGGCCAGCAGCACCCTCCCATGCGGGACCAGGATAGCCCCCACCCCCTGCATTCACGCGTGACCAGGGCAGCTAGCTGTGCCCAGTCTAGGCCAGCTGCGCATTCCTGTGCAACCCAGGCAGTCAGACAGGTGAACCAATGCAACACAGGCGAACAGCCGCGCCTTCCAGCATGATCAGGGCAAATAGCCGCGCCCAGCCCAAGCCAGCTGTGCTGTACCGTGCAACCCAGGAGCCCCTGTGCTGCACCTCAGAGCCCAGATACCCTCTGGCACCGCCACTTAAGACCCGCACGACCCTCCACATGGCCTTAGAGCCAGAGCACACACCTGCACCACCACCGAATTCCAGGAGCCCAAGCACCTCATGAGGGCCTGTGTGTGATCCTTAGCATAGTGCCTCAGCGCCTGTGCACCCTCAGGCACTACCACTTGATATACAGAGCTCACACCCCTCAGGGCCGGTGCTAGATACGCAGCACTGCGCATCAGAGCCCAAGCAACCTCCAGCGATGCCCCCGAGATGCGGAGCGCATGTGCACCTGCGCCTCGGAGACCGGGTATCTTCCGGAACCATCACCCGCGCCTCGGAGCCCACATCCAACACCTCGCCTTGAAGTGCGCCTCACGTGCTAACACCCGAGCTCCGGACCCTGTGTGCCCCCCCACACACACACCGCACCCTGGTCAACAAGACGAGAGGGAACCACAACCTGCAGTGTACTAACCCAATTGGGTCTACAGGGACCAACAAGAAGTCTTATACATAGAAAGGAAGATGATGCGGAGGCAACAGAAACACAAAATTGAAAACATTGAAAACACGAGAATGAGGAACAGTGAAGATACAAGAAATACTCACAATGCATCAAGTGAGTTTACTGATACTGACCTACAGGAAATGCAAGACGGAGAATTCAGAATTTTGATCTTCAGAATGATGAAAGGCCTCAAAGAAAGTGTAGAGGATATGAAGGAAGAAGTTGAGGCTCTAAGAAAGAATCTGACAGAAACACTGAACGAAATGAAAGAGGCAATAAACAAATTAAAGACTGCAATAGAAACCAACTCTAGTAGGCTTGACCACATGGAAAACAGGGTATCACTCCTGGAAGACAGTTCATTCAAAACTGAAAACACAGTCAATGATATACAGAAGATATTGCAACAACACACCCTGGCCATCCAAGAAATACAAGACAATGCAAGACGTCCTAATCTAAGGATAAAAGGCATTGAAGAAGGATTAGAAACACAGACTAAGAATATAAAAAACCTCTTTAAAGAAATAATCTCAGAGAACTTTCCGAATCTAGAAAAGGACTTGGACATTCACATACAGGAGGCATATAGAAAACCGTCAAGACAGGACCAAAGAAGGACCTCACCATGCCACGTAATAATTAAAATGTCTAATGTAGAGGCCAAAGAAAGAATCTTAAAAGCAGCAAGAGCAACAGAAAGGGTGACATACAGGGGCAAAACAATAAAAATTACCCCAGACTTCTCAACCCAAGTCAGGAATGCCAGGAGGGATTGGTATGGAGTACTCCGGACTCTGGAAGAAAACAACTTCCAACCAAGACTGGTATATCCAGCAAAGCTATCACTTAAAATTGATGGAGAAATAAAAATGTTCCATGATAAACAAACACTTAAAGAATTCATGAGGACCAAGCCAACACTGGAGAAAATCCTAAAAGAAATAAATCAAAAAAGAAGGGAAAACAAGCAATTTTCAGAACCACAGGAGAGATGAACTACACCAGGTAGGCAGCTAAACAAGGAGATGTGTCACTACAGCAAACATAAAATGAGACTCAAAATGACAGGAAACAACAATCATATCTCAATAATAACATTGAATGTCAAAGGACTCAACTCCCCAATTAAAAGGCATAGACTAGCAATGTGGATTAAAAAGCATAATCCAACTATATGCTGCTTACAAGAAACTCACCTTCAAACCAAAGATACTCATACACTAAAGAAAAAAGGATGGAAAAAGATATCATGCAAATGGAGATCAAAAACAAGCAGGGGTAGCAACACTTATATCAGACAAAACAGACTTTAAACTAAAACACATCAGAAGAGACAAAACAGGTCACTTCGTACTAATAAAAGGAACAATCCAACAAGAAGATATAACAATAGTAAACATTTACGCCCCAAATGTGAGTGCACCCGCATTCACAAAACAAATTCTTCAGGACTTCAGGTCCCAAATAGACCCAAACACAATGATATTGGGAGACCTCAACACACCACTCACGCCACTAGATCGCTCCTCCAGACAAAAGATGAATAAAGACGGTTCAGACCTAAAGCAAACCATAGACCAGATGGATCTAATAGACACATACAGATTATTTCAACCAGCAACAACTGAATACACATTGTTCTCAGCTGCCCATGGAACATTCTCCAAAATAGATCACATACTGGGTCATAAAGCAAGCACCAGCAAATTCAAAAGATGTGTTATAATTTTCTGCATCTTCTCAGATCACAATGGAATGAAACTGGAAATTAACAACAGGAAGACTAAAGGTAACCACATAAATACATGAATGATACACTTCTCAACGAGGAATGGATCAGAAAAGAAATAAGGGGAGAAATAAAAAGATTCCTAGAATTAAATGAAAACATAGACACAACGTACCAAAACCTATGGGACACTTTGAAGGCAGTGTTAAGAGGAAAATTTATAGCACTGAGTGCTCACATAAGAAAAACAGAATACATCAAAATAAATAACCTAATGACACACCTCAAGGATCTTGAAAAGCAGGAACAGTCGAATCCCAAAGCCAATAGGAGGCAGGAGATAACTAAAGTCAGAGCAGAAATTAATGAAATAGAGAATAAAAAAACAATACAAAGAATCAACAAAACAAAAAGCTGGTTCTTTGAGAAGATTAACAAGATTGACAAACCACTAGCTAACCTAACCAAAAGAAGGAGAGAATCAACCCAAATCACCAAAATCAGAAATGAAAAAGGGGACATCACC